>PVKE010006395.1:0-54550 GCA_004027555.1 Craseonycteris thonglongyai | reverse complement strand
CGAAGCACTGAAGCCGCAAACCATGAAGCGCGAAGTGGCGAGGGAACACTGTATTCATTATCACAAATTCATCATTTGCATTCATTCTGCAATCCATTACAAATTGGCTTTCCCTTCACTTTTTTTTATTATTTTCCCTACTTCCAAAATTGATGCACTGCCAGGGAGGAGGTTTTGGTCTGTTTTGTTCTGATGTATCCTGAGAACCTAAAAGAGTTTACTTTCTCTTTCTAAAGAACTTCATTTCCTGGGACATAATAGGTGCTCAATACATCTTTTTTAAAACGAGTGAATGGATTATGGACACTGAGAAAATTACTAACAGTAGGGAGAGGAAACAAAATTATTTCAACTTTTCTCTTAAGATAGTGACAATATCCATGCTGAAATGCCAAATACCCCCAGACATATTTTGGTCTATTGTATTTTACTTCTCTTTCCCACCAGACCCTCTTTATCTCTTAATTCTTGAAACACCTTTTTTTTCCCCTTGAGTTTCATCACCTTGTACTCTTTTTTTTTTTCTTTTTTTTTTTTTTTTGCCATCTGTGTTTTTAGTCTTTTCAGGGTTATTTGCAAGGTCTTCTTCTTCTGTTAATCTTTGATGTGAACTTCTAAATGTTACTACCTTCTCTTACCTGCACATGTTATATAGACTCCTGAATAGGCACGTTCATTTTCATGTCATCAATTTTATCTAAATGTAGATTATCCTCAACGCTAAAGCCCAGTTCATGCACCCTGAAATTCTATCTGTGTGTATCTATTTCCTCTGCTCTCCTCCAACTGCCCATGGATTCATATCCTCCACTCCTGTGCCCTATCATTGTGAATTGGGGTCCTGTCTCCCCACTTTCCCAAGTAAGAGACAGTGATGAACTCTTCTTTTTTCATATTTTCTTTTCTAATCTTTTTCTTGTCCAGTCTCTTTTAACTCTATAATATCTTCCAACTAACAATAAAAGTAATAGGTTTGTGGACAGTTTCAAAGCACCAATAACCTTAAACTTACCCATTATTGTAGAAACAATTGTCCTGTATTATAATTGTCTGTTCACTTGTTCGTTTCACTCAAGAAAGCACAAACTCCTTAAAAGTAGGAACTATGTGATATTCTTTTTTCTATTCCTAGCTCTTCGCACATGGCCAGGCAGTTAGTTTGTAATTAAAAAAATAAAAAATAAAATTTTTTTTATTGGAAAAATAAGAGAAACTAGTTAACTTATCATTTTAAATGATTTAATTATTTCAGTATGTGAGTTTCATAGTAATGAGGACAGAATAGTGGGAAGTATATACTTGGGCAATATTTTAAAGCTTTATCTTGGTAGGAAAAAATATAACCTAGGTCATACAGATTTGAGGTAAAAATAAACTATTTGAACATAATCTATTAGTGTAAGAAATTCATGTTATAAAAATTTCAGGGGAAGCCGGGATGGCTCTAGATTAGGCGTTCACTTTGCAGCCCCAGGGACCGAGGATCGAATCCTGGCCCCAGACGTGCTGACCCATATGCTGAACTGGGGAGTGTCCCTAGTTCAGTTCTCACCAGGGCAAGACCCCAGCCCAGTTCCTGCCCTGTGCAGCCTGGCACTCGCCTGTGGAATGAAACTATGTGGAAAAACCGATAATGTGCAACTATGGAGACTGTTCTGGGCCCTCCCCCTTATCTCTGTCTCTGTCTCTGTATCTCTCTCTCTGTCAAAAACAATAAATAAATCTTTTTAAAAAAAATTCACAGAGAATTCTCAAACAAATACTACTACCACTGCACATGGAACCTTTTCTCTGTATGCACATATAATTTAAACATTAACAGATAGAGAGTATGGCTGCTGACTACTAGAAAGTATGTTTAGATGTAGAGAAGATTCCCTAAGGAGATACTTGCCTTGCCAAGTAAGAATTATTGGCAGTATGTCAGAAATGTAAAGAATCTGAAATTCAAACTACAGCTTAGCCAAATTAATCTTAATATGCTGACATTAGAGTTTTTAAATACTCTAATAGCAGCTGTGATGTTGAAGAAAAAAATTTTACCTTGCTCGGTAACTTGAAATAAAATCACAGCCCCTAAACATTTCATTTTCAATGCATTTCTTAAGTGAATAAACTTTCATTTTCAGAACAGTTTTGGGTTTATAGAAAAAACTGAGCAGAAAGTACAATACTCCCATGTACCACTCTTCCCCTAATTGTCACACTCACACCTCATATGTCCCTTGTATCATCTTGTGTTAGTGTGGTATATTTCATATAATTGATGATCCATATTGTTACATTATTATTAACTAAAAGCTATCATTTACACTGGGTTCATTCTTTGTATCAAACAATTCTATGTGTTTTGACAAATGCATGCCATATATTCATTAAGGTATTGTACAAAATAGTCTTACAGCCCTAAAAATTCTCTGTGCTCCTCCCCTCTGCCAACTCCCTGGCAACCATTGATCTTTTTATCATCTCTGTAGTTTGGGCTTTTCCAGAATGTAATGTATTTGAGATCATACAGTATATGTAGCCTCTTCAGATTGCCTTCTTTCACTTACTAATTAGCATAAACAGACTTTCAATGAATGCTTTCAATGTATAAAACATTGAACTAGAAGCTGGAGAAATAAGAATTCATCCCCATACTAAGCTCATGATCTAATAGAATGAACAGATATATAAATAAATAAATTACGATAAAAATGGGGTAAGTGTAGGAGTCTTACTAAAAATACATAGAGGTAGCACAATAGAATAAATAAACTATAAATGGGGGTTAATGGAGGGTAGCTTACTTAAGCTTCCCAGACTCCTCTGTTTTGCCAGAACAGAGGAGTTATCATTCTTTAGTTTCTTCATTTTGACAATTCCAGGAGTCATTTGTGCTGCATACATTTCATATACATAGCCACTTGAAAATGCCTTCCTTCCATATATTCTTGTTACAATATAGGATTATATTTGCCATATAACTTTGGCATATGATAAATAGAATTACGTGACCACAATTTGAAAGACTTGCCATAAATATGCAAATAATGATGTTATTGGCCCAATCTGCTTGTACTTCGACTTGCTTTTCCATCCATAATACATTTGTGACTAATATGGCTGGAATTAAGGGTGTGGTAAGAGACTGTTAAAGAAAGTCATCTGTCACACACTGAGGCTCATGATGTGACCTTCAGTTCTATGGCAGAATAAACTGTCAAAATGGTTTAATGGTTGTTTGTTCAACCATAAATATATGCACTTACGAGTACATACACAATACATGTCCAAAAGTAATGATTGCTTTTTCTTTAGGCAAATTTCTATTCTGATAAAATTAATATAATTAAAATAATTATAGATTATTTGAAGTTTTCATTTTTTAATTTTCATGTCCCCTTAGCATGTTTTGGGTATCTGTAATTACATAAATTGAATGAAAACATTCAATCGCAATTTCTTAGATGAAAGAATTAACTATAACATTTATAATCCAGGGAATGAAAGATGTTAAACAAAATCACATTGAAACATTTTTTTAAAGATTTATTTTATTGTTTGAGAGAAGATGAGAGAGAGAGAGAGAGAGAGAGAGAAGGGGGGAGGGCCCAGAGCCGTCTCCATAGATGTACATCATTAGTTGTGACATAGTTTCATTTTGCACAGGTGGATGTGGGGCCACACAGGGCTAGAACTGAACTAGGGGCTTCCTGCGTGGGAGGCAAGCACCTTCGCTGCAGAGCCATCCCAGTGGTTACCAGCTGCACTGCAGTTCAGCATGTGGGTTTGCACGGACCAGGCCTGGATTTGATCCCCCAACCTCTCATTTGCAAGGCAAGTGCTCAGTCAGCTGAGCTATCCCCAGCATCCCATGAAATATTTTTTTATAAAACATTTTGATATTTCCTCTAAGTCCTTATTCATACCCCCTAAATTAGACCATATAGTCTGGATCACTGCCAATAACTTTGAAAATATGAGGGGGGGTGCTTATCATCCACCTATTACTTTAGATAATTGAATTAGTACCCTGTGGGCTATTGCACAGAGTAATCTCACATAGAAATTTGCAGAGATAGGCAAAGCTTTAATTGGCTATTTGCCTCAGATCTTCTGAAAGACTCAACCTTTAATCATGCTTTAAATAAAAAGAAATACAGCATGCTCAAGTCATTTCCTGTACTTACAACATTTGGCAAAAATGTGTTCCAGGGTTGTTAAAACTGATGTGTTTAATTTTGGCAGCTTCTTTTGTCCTCAGGGTACATTGTAACATCTGCTGTTCCATAGTGCATATGCTAATCACAAGAGGCCTTGCTTTATTATTGTTTTTTTGATATATATATATATGTATATATAAAATGAAACTCACACAAGCCTTTTAGGGTGCCTGATACTATTAAATGATTTTGGGGGGCACGTATGGGAAAAATGTATTTTTTCTTTATTTAAATCTAAAGGATAAGAATTGGACTACACAATAATTTGTTTTTTCATGCACAGACCTTTATAAAATAAAGAAATGTGTTTTCTGAATTGTCTCACTGAAGGAAGTTTGTGATGGGGAAGCCAGGATTGCTCAGTGTGTTTAGCACTGAACTTGCAGCCCCAGGGTCTGAGGATTGAGTCCCGATCCCAGCCAATGTGAACCCATATGCTGAATTGGGGTGTGCCTCCCATGCGGGAGGCCCCCAGCCCAGTTCCCACCCTGCATGGCCCCTGCCCACCTGTGTGAAATGAAACCATGTCGAAAACTGACAATGTACAACTGTGGAGTCTGCTCTGGGCCCTCCCCCTTCTCTCTGTCTCTGTCACTCTCTGTCAAAAACAGTAAAATAAATCTTGTTTTTTTTAAGTTTGTGATGACCTTGTAGGGTAGTAGAATATGCCATCCTAAAATACATCCCTTTGACATAAGGATTCTTTTGAGCTGAAGGCAATTGAGACGTAGATGTGAGAAAAGCTCTCTGTGCTCCCACCATGATTTACCTAAAAGCAGAACATAAATTTGTAAAGGTGTCCCTTTACTCCTCTCTACCAGGAAGAACAGAAGTTAATCATTGGAGACAACTCCAGATTCTTATCAGAGGCAGCACCATAGGAATTTATATAACAAACTTTGCTAAAACTAGAACTTACCTACTTTAGTTTCCTTGTGTAATTTGCCTTTCCACAATTGGCTTCCTCTAGAAGCTCGAAGTCTTTTTTCTTTCTGTCTTGCCACTTCTCTATGCAATTATTGTTCATTTGTTAAAATGCTATTTGAACCCAAATTCTAACACCTCCTTAAAGGAGTTGCTCATCACTGAGTGCTTTCATGTGTACACACAGTGAATGCTAACATACTTTTGTTTGTTTTTCTCTTATTAATTTGTCCTTTGTTTAACTTATAGGGCCTCAGCCAACGAACCTAAAAGGCATAGAGGAGGAAATTCGTTTTTCTTCACCTACAACCTTAACTCCCATTGACACACCTAGAGTAACAGTTCTTATTAAATATCTGTACAAACCTGGGCATTTCTTGATATCTCTTGCTGGTGAAGGTTAGCCCCACAAGGCTTAGATAGGCAGTGTGAGCCTTTGTGCAGCTGTGTCAGTGGTTATAGAACAAACTCCAGTCTCACTGAGCTATATGTTGAAGAGAAATTACAAGCTGCTCACTTGTTAACCAAGAAGTCTTGGTGTTTCAAAATCAATTTCTCTCATTGTTATCCTACGAAATAAGTAGATGTTATATAATACAAGCATCCCACCATCCCAGTGTGTGTGCACATGCGTATTTGTGTGTGCATGTGTATGTATGTTACATAAATTAAACTTTAAGTAAGGTTTCAGATGCGTAATTTGCTATAGTGTCATATTTGCACATATACATATTCAACAGTTTTTGGTCATTTTTAAAATTAAATTCAGGGAAAGCTGGGATGGCTCAGCGGGTTAAGCGCTTGCTTTGAAGCCCCAAGGACCGAGGATCGAATCCCGGCTCCGGCCCAGGCGGACCCACATGCTGAACTGGGGTGTGCTTCCCGAACGCGGTGAGGCCCCCAGTTCAGTTTTAAAAAATAATAATAATTAAAAACAAAACAAAACTATAAAATTAAATTTATTGGGGTAACATAGATTAACAATATTAAGTAAATGTCAGGTGTACAACTTTATAATACTACATCTGTATACTCTACTGTGTGCTCACCACTTGTACTCTTTCTTTCCATCACCATGTATTTGACTCCCTGTACCCTCTTTGCCCTCCCTCACCTTCCTTCCTCTCTATTCTGTTGTCTATTTCTGTAAGTATATTTGTTTGTTTTGTTTCTTGCTTTTTGCTTTATATCCCACATATAAATAGAATCATATGGTTCTGGTCCTTTTTCCTCTGGCTTATTTCACTTAGGGTAATATTTTCAAGATCCATCCATGTGTCGCAAATAAAAATATTTTATTTTTTATGGCTGAGTAATATTCCATTGTATATCTGTACCATATCTTTATCCAATCATCTACCAAAAACGGATTGTTTCCGTGTCTTGACTATTGTGAATAATGCTGCACTGAACATAAGGGTATATATATCTTTATAAATAACCTTTTTTAATTTTGGGGGGTTTATACCCAGAAGGATTGATGGGTTATATTGTAGCTCTATTCTTAATTTTTTAAGAACTCTCCATACTGCCTTTCATAGTGGTTGCACAAATTTGCATTTCCTCCGGCAGCTTATTAGAGTTACTTTTTCTCCATAGCCTCTCCAGCACTTATTTCTTGTCTTATTGGTAACAGCCATTCTAATAGCTAGCTATGAAGTGGTGTCTCCTGGTTTTAATTTGCATTTCCTTTATAACAAGTGATGTTGAGCATCTTTTCATATATCTTTTGGTCATATGCATGTCTTTCTTGAAAATTTATTTATTCAGGTCCTCTGCCCATTTTTTAATTGTTTGGTTTTGTTTTTGTTGTTGAGTTATATGAGTTCTTTACATATTTGAATATTAGCCCCTTATCAGATATATTGTTTACAAATATCTTCTCCCATTTTGTTGGTTGCTTGTTTGTTTTGTAGATGGTTTCTTTTGCTGTGTTGAAGCTTTTGAGGTTCATATAGCCCCATTAATTTTTTTTTTCTTTTACTTTTCTTGCCTTTGGAGTCCAGTTCACAAAAACTTCTCTCAGACCAAGGTCCATAAGTTTATTATCTATGTACTTTTCTATGTATTTTATAGTTTCAGTTCTTCTCTTTAAATTTTTAATATCATAAACCAATATTTTTAGCTCTATAGTTTTGGCAAATAAATTGCATTCATATTAACATCCAATGCAATCAATAAATATTGCCCACTAGTAAAAAGAACAAAATTTAAGGGTTTTGTATCTCTGCATACATATTTAAAAAAATTATTCTTAACATGTCATTTAGTTTTAATTATTTTGTTAATTCCCATAATTTGCTGATTTGCTTTTTATCATGCCTTTTGATACATATGAGAATCAGTTATTACAGTCTGGCATTAGAAAAAGGTCTTACCAAACACCACACTAAATAAGAGATGATAGGTATCTGTAGTACATAAAAAGCAAAAAAGAAAATTTGTTGTTTCCTTGCATTTTTAAAAATATCATGTGCCTTTGAAATAATATAATTTAAATATACAACATTAACATGAAATAAATAAAACATGAGCCCTTGGAAATTTTGGAAAAATTTAAATATTAAAAATTAGCAATTTTTGAATAGGTTAAACAATTTTGGTTTTGTTTTTCTAAATTAGGAATGTTGTGGCATCCTGTGTAGCATAAACCATAAATTCTGCTTAGTTTGGAGTGTTCTGTCTGATAGAAAATCATCATTAATACATCATAAATTTGAATAAAATGTCACTATTTAAGTGTTCTGTTGAATTGAGTGTATGGATGGAGTGAGTTCAAGTCCTCAGTTTACCATTCATATGATATTTTTTTCTTATGGTAAGAGGAAATATATCGATGCATTTTTGTGCTTAGCTCTTAAGTATGTCATGCCAAAGGTTTCATCATCTTCTAATATAAGATATTTATATATATATGCATTAAGAAATCATACATACATATATTTGCAGATTTCTGTGATAAGTTCTTTTGTTCAAGGACCATGCTAGCTCATTCTGTCTCTAATTTATTTAGGGAAAGATTTGTCCCTCTTTTTTAAGGAGTCACCTAGGATTTTTCCCCTAATTGGATTAAACCCTAAGAAGGTTGTCAATAATTTTCTTTTCATCTATTATACATTTGTCTCTCTGTCTCCTAAGAATATAGTAAAAGTTCAGAGCCTCCATTTTTCTGGAGTAGAGAACCTGGAAATTCTTCAAAAGTGGTTTCTCTGTAGGATACTCCACCAAAGCCCTCCAAATTATTCACTCTCCAACCTGAGCAAGCAATGCCAGGTTAGGGTGTAGGACTCTCTAGACACTTAGATTCCCCACCTTCAAACAAAAAGCATTGTGAACAAAATGTAAATAGTCATAGACCATGAAATTTATAAATGTGTAACAAAAAATGAATGTGGGGGAAGCCAGGATGGCTCAGCCGGTTAAGCGTTCACTTTGCAGCCACAGGGACCAAGGATCCAATTCCAGCCCTGGTCCATGCCTAGCCATATGCTGAACTGGTGTATGCTTCCCATTCAGGGGGCCCCCAGTTAAGTTCTCACCCCCCAGTTCAGCCCCTGGTTCCCATGTGGGAGGCCCCCTGCCCAGTTTCTGCCCTGCAAGGCCCCTGCCTACCTGTGTGGAATGAAAACATGTTGAAAACTGATGATGTGAAGCTGTGGGCCCTCCCCCTTCTCTTGGTCTCTTCTCTGCCTCTGCCTCTCTCTGTCTCTGTCAAAAACAATAAAATAAATTCTTTAAAAAGAAATGAATGTGCATGTAAAACCCATTGCCCAGTTTATTTCTTTCAAATCTCCTGGAAGAACTATCTTATTGAGATGAAAAGAATGAAAGTATTGTCAAACTCAGAGCCAGGAACTTCCCCTAATGTTGTGCAACTCCCAATTAGTAATAATTATGTTTCTTGAGCTCAACCTGCAACAGAAATTAAAAAACAAACAAACACACATCTAGAAGATTTCTTCCTTTATTCTGATGCCAATAAGCCAATAAAGCAATGCAAATTCTGACCTTGGCCCTAAGCTATAAGGAAGAGTTTTTAATAAGAATAGCTTATTGCATTAGTTTGCTAGGGTTGCCATAACAAAGTGCCACATACAGGTGACTTTAAAACACCCAGTATTTCTTCTGGAGTTTAGAAGTCTGAAAGTAGAAATGGTCAGCAGGACTGTGTTTCCTCTGAAACCTGTAGCTGAATCTTTCCTTGCCTCTTATTAGCACCTGGGGGTTTGTTGGACATTTTTTTGTATTCCTCAATTTAGAACAGCATAACTCCAATCTCTGCCTTTGTGGTCCCATGGAATTCTCCCTGTGTGTGTCTGTCTTCTGTTAAGAACATCAGCCATATTGGATTAGAAGCCCACCCTACTCCTATGACTCAACTAAACTAATTATATCTGCAATGACCCTATTTCCAAATAAGGTTACATTCGGAGAAATATTGAGAGTTAGATCCTCAAAAAAAAAAATTGGGGGGGTGGGGTGGGATGGGGTTGCTGGGGACACAATTCAACCTATAACACAATTTACTTTTTGTCAACTATACATTACATGACCATGACTTGTTCTGAAAAGCAGAGTTCCATTTACAATGGTAATATTCATTCAGCGAATCTGAGCAGGTAATGTCTGGACATACCCAAAAGAGAGGCTCCCTGTCCTGAAGTGTAGAATTCGGTTGAGGAAACAGATCATTTACAACTGTTGTATGTAAAGTGATAAATCTTATCATTGTAATAGAGACAACATGCTGTGAAGGTAGTCAATGGAGTGACAAATTTTCCTTGGCTTGAAGTCTTTTTGGTTTTTTTATGCTTTAATGTTTTCTGAGTTGTTTATAATGAGCATTTTTTAGTTCAAAAAGACATTATGACAAAACAATAGGCAAAGGAACACGGTTCAAGGTATGTAAGATAAATGCCATAACCAAGCTATCCACTATTGTGGAGGGAAAGATGGCATGGAGATTGTTTTCTGTAAAAAAACAAAAAAACAAAATCAGAAGTTCATTTATTCACTCAGATATTTATTCATTCAACAAACACCAAATGAGGACCTGCCAGGCATGATTTCAGGTGCTAAAGATATAATGTTGAACAAGATAGATTACATACTTGCTTTTAAGAAGTTTATGGTCTGGTGGGTAAGTAGATTAAACAAATGTGAGAGATATATAAATCATTACAATTTATAATGAAGAAGACAAACTGGTCATTGGAAAGGAGGAAAAGTCTCCATTAGGAGGGAATATTTAAACTCTGAATTCTGAAAGATAAGAAGGTGCTGACAATGCCAAAAGCAGGAGAGTTTTGAGTGAGACTATTGTTGGAGCAGATTAGTGTAAAATAAGATAGTGAAGGTCAAGTACAACAACTTATGCAATCCTTTGTCTAAGTGTCACTTGCAGGCAACAAAGACAGAATGGGAACATTTGAGGTTACAAATAGATGGAAGAGATTGAGGGGAAATGAAGGGAGAGAAGGACAGTGAAATATCAGTAATGTTGAATCATGGAGCAGTCCAGAAAGTCTAGGAAAATATCAAGTAATTTGTCTATTCTTATAAATAAATGTATATGGACTTATAAATGTCCATAAATGTTTTGTTTCAGCAATTCTACTTCTATACATCTCTCTTAAGACATTTTTAGAAATGTGTGCAAAGGTGCTTTTACAAAGAAATAATTTTCAGTGTGGCTTACAATAAAGATAGAAGAAACACAAATACTCAATAATAGAAAATTCGTTTCAAAAACTGTCATGTATCTATATAAAGGAAGAATATGCAACTGTTAAAAAGTGTTTATAGAGTAGCATATCACAACTCTTTGATCTCATGATTTTTTTTTTTACCACTTTACAGATTATAGAGAACCCCAAAGAACTTTTGTTTTTGTGAGTTATGTCTATCTATGCAATCAATCGTTTTATTTTAGTGGTATAATTCAACTCTGGTTCCTCTTTACTATACACTGGGACCAAAGTCACCAGGCACAAAGTAATGGCTTTTTAGATGTACAGATACCACAGAAACATACCACCATATGCTTTCTGTAATTAGGGGGAAGAAAATGAACATAAAATTTTGAAAAACTTCCTGTATTATTTATCACCAAAGGTTGACTCAAGAATTCCAAGCAGGTTGTATGAGTTTAGCTGCCTCAAAATCTCAAGGTCAAAATGTAAATTAACATAATGTATTTTCTTTCAGAATCTATCAAGATGGGCCTGAGGAATTTAGAGGTTTCTATGCAAGAACTTACTTCAAAATAAGAACAAATTGTAATGAACTTCCCATGTTTGCTACTTTATTGTGATATCCTTGTTTCTTCTTTAGTAATAGCCTAAACAGGCTCTGCAAGGTGCTCAGAAAATGGTTTCATGGGTGTAGTTACAGACTAAACAGGAATGCAGAGAGAACTACAACAGGCCCTGCTGGTTTCCTAGGAACAGCCCTGCATATTGTATGAGGTCTTGTTAGGAGACATGCACCTCCAAGCCGATCAATTAGTAGTAGTGTCAGACCCGCCTCCAGCTCACTCCTCTATTTGGCAGGATCTAATCAAATCATCTTAAAGCTGTAAGAAAACCGTCATCCTTATCTTAATGCAACCACCTTGTAAGATTCCTTGTCCTGTACTTGATCCCTTTCACAGTATCCCTCGCTGTTTTTGACCAGGTTCTTTTAACACCTTCCATAATGTACCTACCCAAGCAACCTGCTGTTTTGTTGAATAGCTCAAACAACATGAAGTTGTTTATGGTGAGCAGCAAAGTGTTTCCTAAATAGAAAAAGGTCTATTGTTCTAATTCTGTTCCCTGGGATGACAGAGAACAGCTCTGCACCTTCTTCCTCATGTTAGTCTTTCAAATACTTGGGAAACAACCATGATAATTGCCTAAATATCCTTGTTTTCAACACAGATTTTTATGGTTTGTTCATCAGGTTTCAAGTCTCTTTGCAATCCACACCACTTCTCTCTGGACATATTTTAAATTAAATAGTTTCCCAGATCTGAACACAAGATTCTAAAAATAATATGTGCTGTGTGTAGGAATGAATAATCCCATCTAATTGTACTTACTAATTGTACTATTTCTATAGTGCTTACAGTTAAATAAAAGTTTCAAGTATTTTTCAGATATATTTGCTCTCTTTGTATTATACTTTTTTTTTTTTTTTTTTAGTATTTGAATTTTATTTCTAGTTCTGTGAAATCTAACAGTTCATACAACATAACAACCCAAGGATACTTTTGGATCTCATTTTTCATGCAAAAACTTCTCTATCTTGACCAGTTACAGAAATTTGTTTTTCCTTTGCATTTGAAAACAGTACTGAAGGAATGCTCCACCCATTTCACACAGATGAAATTATGCTGTCAGTTCATGGCTGGTGCCTGTTCTGATTTCTTGATGCCTCTGCCATACCAATTCTTAAATATTTTGAATGTCATTCACTCCTGCTTTTAGTAGCTACATGTCCAAGGGATTGAGCATTGTGAGGGATAGCTTCATTATAAAACATTAGAACTATACTCATATGTGCTCTTCTCTAAAATGGTGAAATAAATTATAAAAAGCTATATCATTTATAATATACACATTAAGGAAAGACAAAAAAAAATTGGGGGGATGCCAGGATGGCTCAGGAAGTTGAGTACTTGTCTTGCAGCCCCTGGGTCCAAGGATCCAGTCCTGGCCTCAGCCCTGGTCCATGCAGATCCGTGTGCTGAACTAGGGAGCGCCCTCAGTTCAGTTCTCGCCTAGGTCAAGACCCTGGCCCAGTTCCTGACTTGCGCAGCCTCACCCCCACCTGTGGAATGAAACTGTGTAGATAAGAAATGATGTACAACTACAGAGACTGCTCTGGGCCCTCCCCCTTCTCTCTGTTTCTCTCTGTCTCTGTCTCTGTCTCTGCCTCTGTCTCTCTTTCTCTCTCTCTCTGTCAAAAGCAATAAAAATTAAATCTTAAAAATAATTTTTATATTAGCCAATTTACCTATTTTTGAAATGATTATGGTTACAAAAACCAAATGTTATCCAGCCTTCAGAAGTACATGTATTTGATATTTTTAATGTCATCTCTTTTAAACAAAATGTGTTATATGAAATATTGAGTTCTTTCTGTGTAGCTTGGTCAAAATGTAAAACAATGCATTGTTCTCAGCTCAAATGGTTCTTTGTGACTATCTTCTTTGAATCTCTGTCCTTCATCCAGTTTTGAATCCGGATACATGATTTTCCTGCCAGAAGTTAATGCTTACTTCTCATGTTTTCATTTCCTGTTGCCTTCAGAGCTCCATAGAGAAAAGGTGCTCTATCTGCAATCTCCAAAGCATGCAACTTTCCCAGGCAGATTGTTTATTTAATGAAAAAGATAGAAGAGAGGTCCACTCTATTTGTTAGTAGTTATATAAATATTCTTTAAAAGGAGGATTTCCTCATTTATTCCACTTTAGCCTTCCTGTTCAGGGAGCGTTTTAAATGCACCTTTCATCACTATATGTTAACAGATTGAGTCACAATTGTACCAGACTTATTAAAGATACTGGAAATAAGAAATGGATAACGAAGTAATAATTCTGAATTCCTCTTCATATATATTATAAATGTAAGACTATCATATATATGTACCGTATATACTCAAAACCAGTTTATCATGAACCCAATAATAAAAGCAACATAGTGCTATAATAATAGCCCAATTTTAATGAAAATTATGAAAGAAGAGGCAGATAAATAATTGTTTTATGTCAATTTTATAGCTTTATTTCCCTCTTTATCATACATTCTTCCTCAGAGGGAGTTTGCTCACCAAGTTGTACTTGAAATTGAAAAATTCTTCAAAAGATAGCAGAATCGAAAAATATTATCAATCAGAAGTAATTTATTTTATACCTCCCCTAATATCATCTTGTGATTTAAATTTTAAAATAAACATAGAACTCAAATAACATTATTAAAAAGCCTTAAAATATTTTACATGAATGCAAATACAGTTAATTCTCAAATATGTAACTAGGACAGGACATGTAGTAGCACAGAGAGACGAGAAACAACAATGATTAAAATAATATAAAGAATAACATTTCATAACAAATGTTAATGTTTAACATCATAAATATTTAATATATAATATTTCTATAAATATATTATACATAACCTATTTTACATATAAATTATATAATATATACAATAGTTATAATACATATATTATCATTATTATATTTAACATTAAATATTAACATATTTTAATACATATTTTTATCATGTATAACAATATTTACAATACATATATTTAATATAATAAAATGATGTTAGTACTTTGTGCATGATGTGTTTCAGGGCCCAGGTTTTGGCTTTCTATATTACCTCTTTAATGTCTGTGCATCTCAATGAAGTAGGTCCTGCTTTATATCCATTTTTATATGAGGAAACAGGAGGAAAGATGTTAATATGCACAAAGAAACAGTAAGTGGAATCGTTGGGATAGAACCCTACTTTTATAGGACTTTCACATTTGTATATAATCCCATTATATTAAAAAAACAAATAGTTCAGAGAAGTATTATACTGCCTTCGTAAGTGGTCACAGAACTTTGATTTTTGTGTTAAATTTTCCTTAAAAATTATAGTTAGACTAAAAATGATTTTGTTATTTCAGAGCAAAGAATTGGCTGAGTGATCAGCAAAAACCAGAGCTGGGATTTTTAATTTATAGGAGCAAGCCTACAAAGCAAATAATTGTGTAAAAAATGGTAAAAAAAAAACAAAACCTCACATTAAAAGCTGGGAGAGAGGATAATTGAAAGATTGTTTTGATGAGATTTCCTTGGTCTCTCTTAAAAAGTTAATATTTTATTTAATTAGAAATAAGTAATAAAAACTTGTTCTAGGATTAAATCATATTTACTATAATGTTTATTACTACTCACAGAAGAAAAAAATTCAAAATAAACAAAAATAATAATCAAAAGTTATAAAATGAGATGTTATTTCAATAGATATCAATAGATACTTTTTTTTTCTTTATTGCAAAATCTCTACAAGCTCTAATGACAAAATTCTTTAACAATAAACTTATATGAAAAATATTAATAAATGTTAAGCCATTATGCAAAATTCCCAAGAGTTAATTATTGAATTACATTTACTTTATAAAAACTAGCATACATGTAACTTTGAGGCACCATGGTGTAGAAAGAAAAAAAATGGGGGAAGCTGGGATGGCTCAGCAGGTTAAGCATTTGCTTTGCAGCCCCGAGGCTGGAAGATCAAATCCCAGCCCCGGCCCAGGCGGAACCCATGTGCTGAACTGGAGTGTGCTCCCAGTTTAGTTCTTGCTGGGGCTTATGTGGGAGGCTCCCAGCCCAGTTCCTGCCCTGCGCAGCCCCGCGCCCACCTGTGGAGTGAAACTACATGGAAAACTAATGCTATCAGCTATGGAGACTGCTCTGGGCCCTCCCCCTTCTCTCTGTCTCTTTCTCTGTCAGAAAACAATAAAAATAAATCTTTTAAAAAAAAATGGAGACTGAATCACGAGATGTAATTCAGTCCTCACAAAATTACTTCTAGTTTCTCTCATTTAATAACTGCTTATTAATCTAGAGTCTTCACTGATAGTATAAATACTGCTTAGACAACATTTTTATTACCCAGTGGAACTTTAACTTCTACTTTTTTCATTAATGAAGAAATAAATATGTTTTTACTTACTATTCAGATTAAACAATTGCATTAAACATTGGAATTCCTAAGAGAATAAAGGCACATATCTTTTTATACCAGGTTTTTCTAATTTTGAGTCTAAAATGTTATGATAGTAGCCTAAACTTATGTCAGTCTGGTGTTTTTATACTCTTGAGGTTTAAATTATGTTAGATCTTTTTTCAGTTTTTAGAGTGAATACTCATAGATCTGATATTTTTTCTCAGAACATTTTTATAATACATTAAATATTTTAGTACAAAAATAATAAAGTAAAATCACCAAAATGACTACACTAGGCAAGATTAGTACAAATTCTTATCTAAATCATGATACCCATAAATATAAGTGGCCTTATTTAAGGATTTAATAAAAAGTATTTAAATCACAGTGGAATAGCAGAGAAAGAGAAATGTCATGAATTTAATGTTATTTGAGGGGCACATCATGTTTCCTTTAAATAATAAGACGTTGTCAAGTGTTTTACCATAGCTTCTTGAAGTTGACACATGACCTTTAGATTTGCTATGCATTGCACATGGTTTTCTTATTTGGAGTTGCACTGGTTTTGTTCTGCAAAGAAGCCCATTAATTATTCTGGTATCATTTTTATTTAGAATGTTGGACATCACTTCCAAGAAGGTCATAGTTTGAAATGCTTTAAAATTTTTGAACTCGGAAAAGTAAAGGAAGTTGCTTTGCGTCAAATATTATGATGAAAGTAAAGTAAAAAGTAAATAAACATTGGATAAATGTTGGATAGACGTAGAGTTTTCTTTGCATTCATCTCAAGAATGCACTGAAAGCTTATGAAACTTTATTAACTTGTGTAATAAATGTCATTTAAAAAAAATCACAGCTCTAGAATCTTCTTGGTTCCTTAGGCAGAACAGTATCTGAAAAAAACAAGTGAGAGAAAATATTACTGTGCAAAAGGGTTTTACACATTTCCTCAGCAACTGTTCTTATGCTCAACAGTATTGTCAGGTTAGCTGTCATTCTTTCCCAGTTGTTTTTCTTTTACTGTAAGGCAAGACAAGGTACTGCTTTCTCTTTTCCCCCTCAATTTTGCTTTACATTAGTTCACCACTACTGCATGCCACACGTATTGTTGACCAAGATGGCTATATCTCTGGTTTTTTTACCTCTAGGCAAAGAACTCTAATTGCTTAAGCCTCTCACCATAGTTCTTTTTCTTTTTCTTTCTCACTCTGTTTCTCTCTTTTTATCAAACCTTAGTCACCATGAAGATTTACTTCTATATTAAGGTGACCAGATTTTAACATTGGTAAAGCGGGACACCATTGACCGGGGGTGGGGGGGGGTGGGGGGTGGGGGGGTTCTTGATTAAAAATTTGGTCTATCTCCCGCCATTCCCTAGCTTGTCGTGCATTCTTTCCAAAAATCAGGACTTTTTTAAAACGCCGCGGGATGCGGGACAAATTGTAAAAAATCGGGACTGTCCCGCCAAAAGCGGGACGTCTGGTCACCTTATTCTATATGCCTTTTCAGAGTCCTTCAAAGCATTCAGAAACTAGAGCTAGTTTTCACTGATATAGTTGACTGCCTTTATTTTCTAGTTATAATTATCTTGATAAAATTTTTCTTCACAACTTTTCTTGTGATACCGTTGAGCTATTTCTAGCTACTAGTCTAATAATTTCATAACTTCGCTCTTCGCATTTTCTAAAATATTATGACAAAAAAAAAGTGTTAGTGACTTGAAACAGTGTAAAATAAAACTAATTTTAAAGAGAAGGTTTATATATTACTGAGCTTCTCTACTATCAGAAAATAAAGTCTATTCCTTATTTTGCAAATCTGAGATATGAATCACAGGATTTTCATTACCTCAGTAAACCTCCACTTAAAACAAAATATTTCCAATTTCCAAAATATTTCTAATTAACAATGAGAGTATAAATAATCTGGAGTGATGATTGTTGCTACATAGGTAAGTTTGGAGAGGGCTTAACACAAAAATCTATTCTTAGATCTGACCTACTTTGTTCCAAGGCTGATTCGGAAATTCTGTTTAGATTTCCTATTCCTAATGGATTGTTTTTTTAGTGATGTTTATTGCTGTATTGTATAGCCACTGGGTTTAGGTCACAATAGGAATTCCTCATTAACTGGTTCTCTTCAATCAATAAATATAGAGATTCACACTATACGTAGGCGGTATGTCCTGCAATTAACCTATAGAGCAAAAGCCACGCACATTTAAAATTAGGGAATATTTTACATAGCCCATAAAGTATGCTGAACATTGTTTTGTGGTAAAAGTGCCAAATACTAATAGCATACATACATTCTGTGACTAAACTATGGTAACTACTAAGCTAAACTAAAGTAGAAAACTAAAGGAAGATCTATAATGTATATGTCTGTCCATTGAAACCAGTCTTCTTTTAAGACAGGCATAATATTCCTAGCAGCACATTGGAGATGAATGGAAGACTCTAAAATGAATCCTGGGGAAGTCGGGATGGCTCAGTGGGTTAAGCGCTCACTTTGCAGTGCCGGGGATCAAATCCCAGCCCCGGCCCGTGCGGACCCATATGCTGAACTGGGGAGCTCCCCCAGTTCAGTTCTCTCTGTGTCTCTGTCTCTGTATCTCTCTCTCTCTCTGTCAAAAATAAGTAAATAAAAATTTAAATAAATAAATAAAATGAATCCTGCTTCCAGGTACAGTTCACTATATCCTGTTTTCACAGTAAGCCTATTCATGCCAATAGTGTTGTGAAGATTACAATAAAGTGTGATCACATCTATGCATGCAGATGAGGTGTTGGACAGATTCAGAAGTCCAGGAATAGGTTAATTGAATAATGTTACAACTTAAGTGTAATTCTCCTTCTGAACTGTCATGTCTTTTTGTTTGTAACTCTTGTATGGATTACTATTTTATCTTTTTGGATTAATAGTTATTTTTGTATTTTTTTTAGCTCTCCTGTAGAGTTTAGATCTTATTTATATTTTTAATTCAATAAAAAGTGGGCATTATGTAAACGCTACTGATTTATTCTTCTATATTCTAGTCCATGTCCATTCACACAAATGGTTGCTTTCGTTTTTTCATCATTTCTATATTTTTATCATATTTATAAATGCAGCCTCCACCTTTTTTTCTCTCACCCTCTACCTTCTCTTTTGCTTTATCACCTTCTTTCTTTTTACCTCCCCTTTCTTCTACTTTTCTTCTAGGTAATTCCATTCCAACATATTTAGACACCGGTTTCATGTAATTTAAAACAAAAATATTGGTTTTTATAAAAATTTTATCAGCTCATCTAACCTTTAGCAATTCAGAAAAGCATTAATAAGAAAGCAACAAACTCAACACCCATTGTTACCATTTGTGAACATCACTTCAGCTATCTACAGAGAGCTGAATGGACCATGAGAATAAAAGCACTGCAGCCAACACTAGCTGGCTCTGGTAAATACGCTTGCAGTTTATGTTTATTCAATTCTTTCTGTGAAATCAAGATTATTTCCATCTTCATTTTACAAGTGAGGAAACCGAGACTCCTGAAAGTTAAGCAACTCACCCAATGCTATATAACCAGTAATAGGTGAGTGAGAAAACAAGTGTCCTTGGATTGGTGAGGAAAATTAGAGAAGATGGAAAGGCATAACTTTTTTTTTTTTGTATTAATAGACAATTATTTCAGAACAGTTTTAGGTTCACAGCCAAATTGAGCAGAAAGTAAGGACAGTTCCCATATACCTTTTCTACCTCCCAGCCTCCTTCCTTATCAACAGCCCCCAACAGAGTAGTACATTTGTTATAATCCAAAACCAATATTGTCATCATGATCAACCAACGCGCATAGTTGACATGCACTCATTTGGGAAGCTGGGATGGCTCAGTGGGTTAAGAGCTCGCTTTGCTGCTGTAGGGACCAAGAATCTAGGTATGAGGGGCTGTGCCTCCTATATGGGAGGCCCCCGGCCCAGTTCGCTCCCTGCGTGATACCCGCTCACCTGTGTGGAATGAAACTACGTTGAAACCTGATGACATATAAAATATGGAGAATGTTCTGGGCCCTCCCCCTTCTCTCTGTCTCTGTCTGCCTCTATATCTCTCTGTCTCTGTCAAAAACAATCAAATAAATCTTTTTAAAAACACATTCACTCTTTGTGTTGTATGTTCTATAGGTATTGACTTATGTATATTGACATAAGTCCTCTGTTATAATATCAGAGTAGGTTCCCTGCCCAGAGTACTCCACCTGTTCAGTTCTTTCTTCTCCCTAAGCCCTGGCAACCACTGATCTGTTTATTACCACCATAGTTTTTCTTTTCCAGAAAGTTATATAATCAGAAACATACAGTATGTAGCCTTTTCGTATCAACTGATTTCACATAGCAATATTCATTATTTCCCTCCATGTCTTGTCACGGCATGGTAAATACCATCACTTTTGAATAAGAAAAAAAATTTTTTTTAATTTCATTTTATTGTTTGAGAGAGAGAGAGAGAGATAGAAGAGGGTAGGGCCCAGAGCAGTCTCCACAGTTGTGCATCATTAGTTGTGACAGTTTCATTCCACACAGGTGGATGTGGGGCTCCATGGGGCAGAAACCAGACTGGAAACCTCCTACATGGGAGGCAAGAACCTTTGCCACTGAGCCATCCCAGTTACCAGTTGTGCCACAGTTTAGCATACGGGTTTGCCCTGGCCAGGGCCAGGAATTGATCCCTGGGCCTTGTGGTTGCAAAGCAAGTGCGCAACCTGTTGAGCTAATCCAGCATCCCCAGAAAATTTTAAGGTTCCTTTAATAGAAACATTTTTTTTCACTCTGGAGAGAGATGTAAATGTACTTTTTGAATAGAAATTTTATGTATTATTTGACATCTCCTGTGTCCTCAGTAGAATGTGGTCAGGAGGATATGAAAACTATGATACGTAGATAAGTTAAAATGGATGTTAAATAATATAAAATGTGATGAAAATGACATGATTAATTCTGATGTAGATTGATTTAGTAAGATGACTATTAAGTATTATTGATGTAAAAAACATCCAAAGGTGTAGAGGATTTTTATAAGGGCTTACTTGAGCCAAAATTGATGGTAATTTCCAAGAAGCAAGAGCTCAAATGTTTCTGTGAAATAGTTTTTCAGATTCTTTTATGCATTTGAAGTTAATGAGGGAATGGAAGGGAGATTACATGAAGGTGAGAGAAAGCAACGTGGTAGTTGGATTACAGAATAGTTAACATGACGATGTGCTCTCTTGAGAGTGATCACACTTTTGAAGGAGGAGTCTGAAAAGAGTCCTCTCAAAGACGTGCTAACCAAGGTGCACAGAAGCAATGGTCAAGACTTGCTTAAGGCAAAGATAAACCTTTTAATAAAAGAAGCTATATGCCTGAGGAGTTACTACCTGCCATGATCTGCCTAAATAGGAATTTATTATCAGATCACCCTGTTTTCATCCACAATATGTAGTTAGTTTTTACTATTGGTCAACCCTCATTTGCTGCAAGAAAGAACTAAATCTATATTTACAAGATTTTTATCAAATAAAATCTAACAGTATGTTGCCCAAAGAGAAGGGAAAGGTTTAAATGAATTTTTTTCCCTAAATTTAATTCAATTATACTTGCATAGATTTTTGAAAAATGCTTTTATTATAATTTGATTGAAATTTATAATTCTCTAAGTAGAGAATTAGTACAGTCATTGGAATTCATGGTTAAATAAATATAACTATGGTAAAATTTATCACAATGGGAAATAATTTTTTCTGTTTTTCTATTCTTTAGCTCTTATGTCCTACATTTTTTTTAATAAGAAGAACTAGGCTCTTAGATTTTAAAGGAAGTTAAAATATCATCAAAATATAGTAAATATGTGTATTTTACAATTGTTTGACAGAATGGTCTCCTTTCAACTGGTTGCAGATTTTAGTTAGATATAATATTTAAGTACGAATTGCTATTACTGATTCTAAGTCATGGAATCTGTTTTCCAACCTTGCTCTTATCAGAAACCTCAGTACATGATTATTGTCAATGGTGAAGAGATTATTTTCTGAATATATGTATGAAAACGAAGAATAGACTTTCACTTTATCTTTACAGTTGCTTTAATAATAAATTCAAATATATTTACTAGAGGTTCTGTTTGTTTTAAAAGTTAGTTTCAAACTTTAGGTACCTGAATTTAGTTAGGTACCTAAATTAGACCTGGTTCTACACAGAACTCAGTTTAGTTTAGAAAAAATGAAGTAGAAAGATAAATGACTTAAAGTGACTTCAACTTTTTAACTTCCCAATGGTATTTTCTTTTACAAAATATTTATATATGAAGAATAAACACTTGGTAGAGAAATCGCTGAAATCAGATAACAGTGTTCTACTAATCTAGTTATTATAAAGGGATGTCACTAACTGATAAAGGACTTGTGTTTATACATCTTCAAGACTATCACCACCCTATTTAAAACAGACCTAATTCTTCTCTGGTAGTTAAAATAATGCAACTCTATTTTGCTTTTTAATTTTTACTTCAGATAACAACGTTTTAAGGTAAATAAGTTTGCTTTGATTCATGAATATGTCCCTCCATTTATTTAGGACTTCTTAAGTGTCTTTAATTTACACATATATTACAAACCTGTAAACTAATCATTATAATAGCACTATGAGACTATAAAAAAAAAAGCTACAACATTCCTTCAGTATCAGAGAAATTTTGGAGAGAAAGAAAGCTTTCTTCTGACTTCTATAGTAAATAAGCCATCTTCTAGTGAACGAGTAAACTTAGAGATAAAAGAAGTACAAAAGCCACTTGGGTGTGAGTTAGGATTAAACATTTAAAGATTTGAGAGTAGTTAGGGCTTGACATACTTGAAATCATGGAGACTATGAAGGGAGTCCTGTAGCTAGACCCTCATCTTACGTGTTCCTTAAAGTTAATTGATCTTTTTCCTGTGAACAATGTGGCTATTGAAGGATTTTAAGCAAAGGAGTAACAAGCATGTTTAAAAGATCACTGCAAGTTGAACGACTTGTTTAAACATTTTAAAAGATGTTTATGCATTAACCTGTATAAACTCCTGGGAGAAACAGCTCCATATTTGTGGAATATCATGTATACTGTATAAATATTATTTTTCTTTGACTTAAACTTATGTTCTTTTAGCATTGCAAAACACACCTTAACAGTATTGACATCAGACTGGGGAGTAAGGTTAACCCAATCCTGTATCCCTGATTTTAAATTTATATATATATATATTATATATATAATATATAATATATATATATACATTATATATATAATATATATATAATATATATATATATATATAATTTTTCCACATCACCTGGAAAATGGGAATTAGACTGTGAAATAATGGAATCATCTTCACTGTATAAGGAAGCCCTGAAAAGTTCTTTACAAACTGTAAATCGAGATGGTTCATATTTTCTATAATTTCTTTTCAGCATATTTTCTTTTTTCTTTATTTAACTATACAAAAAAGTTTAATTGTTTTTCTTTTGTTTTTACTATCATTGTTGTTTTATTATGCTCAGTTATGAGATTGAAAGATATAGAGATGTTTGTTATGGTAATGAGTACTTAATATTTTTTCTCACTGTCTTTAGGATAAAAGACAAATGAGCCTGCTTAGGTAAGTGTGGGTTCATAATCAGAGTAATGTATTTGTTGAGACTTTTAACTAAGTGAATCAAAATAAAACGCAGAATCAAATATAATTCTACCTCAGACTAAAATAATCATTGTTAACAATAAATCAGCCTTCTTTTTTTGATTATATGCATTTAAATATTGCATTATATATAAACAGATATATTATTGTTATGGTAAACCAGTCTAAATATAATAGTAATATATGCTTCAGAATCTTTTGAAGCATGCAAAACGTTTTAGAGTCAATTGCTTAAAATATAAACAAGTCCTGACAATTTTTTCTATGAATCCGAATTCTTAGGAATCAATATTTTATAAATCATAACAGTACACTCATACACTTAAAGTAGTAATACACATATATAAATATGTATAAAACATACTTTTTATTATCTACAGATAATGTTTGGAGTAAATGTGGGTTCTGAGACATTTTGCATTGCAAACAACTGATCAGTGCACGGAATGTAAATGAGAGCACAGTTTGGTCATGGAAAAGAAGATAGGTGCTCACAGTAAAAAATATGTCAAAGTGAGGTAGAGATGGTCAAATTCCTCTGTAATAAAATTCCAGCTCTTATTCAGACATCCACTTATTTGGCATTTCTAAAACTAAGAATACAATGAGCATTTCAGGTCAAAGGGAGACCAGGTTAAATGTTGAACTAAGTCAGTCAGTTAATGCATAGCTATGTACGGTATTCTAACTTTCATTTGTGGATTCCCTGACTCTGCATAGAACCAGGGATTGCAATATTTTTTTTGGAGATCTGTTATAAATTTGACCATATCTTAATGTTTTCTCTTCTGGTGAAGTTTTACCAGCCTCCCATTGAATTGCAGCTGACTGAACAGACCACAGATGACATTTTGCTACAAAGATTTCAGGGTATGGCTCAATGAATGGAAATAGATTTGTGGCGCCTCCACATAGACCCAAAGAATTTTAGAAACCACGCCACGTCAACCAATATGAGTGTGAGCCAATGATAAGTGAAAATATCTTAAGCCACTGAGTACTACTTGGCTTTGAATAGCAGCAATTTGATTTATATTGCCTTTATACTTTCTCAAGATCAAAACTCCTTTTCTTAAGGGAAATTTTTTTCAAATATACTTTGAAGAACAATTAACAATCTCTTTAAAATCATGGAGGAAATGTTGGGGAAAGTGTTGGGCCAAATTATTCAAGGCAAAGGGCATAAACTTTTTTCTGCCATTGACTGTTTCATGTTTTGATCTCAATAAGCTATTTATTTTTTCCTTTTAAGCATTTAGATTTAAAAGATTTAACTATTTCATAATAAGTAATATTCCCATCCCCCTGAAATTTTCAGGTACTATTACTTTTCAATTTATTTTTAAGATTGATATATTAATGTTATTTTTTTTTTAAGATTTATTTTATTGTTTTTGACAGAGACAGCGAGAGACAGAGAGAAGGGGGTGGGCCCAGAGTAGTCTCCATAGTTGTACATTATCAGTTTTTGACGTGGTTTTGTTCCACACAGGTGGGCAGGGGCTGTGCAGGGCAGGAACTGGGCTGGGGCCTCTCACATGGGAAGCACACCCCAGTTCAGCATATGGGTCCACACAAGCCAGGGCTGGGATTTGATCCTCAATCCCCAGGGCTATAAAGAAAGCACTGAACTCACTGAGCCATCCTGGCTTCCCAGATATAGTAATTTTAGTTTACACATGTCGCTATGTATTTAAAACAAGAACATTAGGATAGATAAGAACAATTGAGGTCAAGATAATCTTCACAATTTCTCTTCCACACCTATATATTCTAGCATTCATTTTGAGAAATGCTTAAATGTAGGTATTAGTTTATCAGTAATATAGGAGCATAAGGAACACTCCAAAAATATTTAACTTAAAAATGAAAAAATAAATAAAAAGGTTTATTTGACCAAGGTGAATAAGATGTAATGCAGTGCAATGGCCTTTAAGGAAAAAGCAAAAGGTAAGATTATATTTGTTTAAATTTTTTGTAAGAAATGTAATATAACTATAAGGTGCCTTTATCACAGAACAGGAAAGAAAGATGTTACCATTGAGACTCAACCATTTATCATTATTACAAACTCTAATCATAATAATAATATTATAAAAATGATAACAGTAAGAAAAATGTATAATGTCCTGGCCACATGTTTGTTTGAAGACAGATTCCTAGTTTTCTGTTGTCTCTTCCTAAAACTCCCCTCTAGACATTCGTATTATTTTATTTTTTAACTTAGGAACGTTCCCACCTTTGCATCTTCTCCATGACCCTTTCTTGACCTTCTCTAAATTTGAGTACAAATCCTTTGGAACACGTATTTTTTCGTGTAGTAGAACCAATGCTTTGGAGTCAGATAGCCTTGGTTTTGTAGCCAAGCTCCCCACCTTACTAGCTATGTGAACTTCGACAAGTTGCTCTCTGAACCTCCATCACCCCTGCTGTTAAAGATGATATTAATATTTAGAGCATGGAGTTATGTATGGCTTGATTATATAAAATATAAGGCACTTATCACTTTGACAAAAAAAAACATGAAAAAGTTATAGGTACATAAAAATACATATTTGTTGAATGATTAATCATTAAAGGCATGTAATAATGATCAATGAAATGTATAAGGAGTATAAATTTGGGGACAAGATAAAGCAGGTCTAAATCCATAATTCACTACTTACTAGCCATGTACTTTTGGAAAATTTAATTCAGTCACATTGCCTAAGACACAGTTTCTTTTTTTGAACTGAACTGGGGGCCTCACCGCCTTCGGGAAGCACTCCCCAGTTCAGCATGTGGGTCCGCCTGGGCCGGAGCCAGGATTCGATCCTCGGTCCTAGGGACTTCAAAGCAAGCACTTAACCCGCTGAGCCATCCCGGCTTTCCCTCAGTTTCTTAATGTGTCAAATATATCTCATAGGACTGTGGTGAGGATTAAGAAGGTGTTAATAAGGTCTTTACCACATTGTTCAATAATGTTTATTACTAATACTCCCACTACCACTACCATTATTACCATATTCATTATATGCTTTATCCATTTCACTGTGTCCATTTCACGATATTGTGTCCATTTCACATTATTGTGTTCATTTCATGCCTCACAGTCAAATACAGGCCCATTCTTCTTCTATAAAGGGATCAGAGTTTCCAGGCTTGAATTACAAAACGACAATATGCTGTCCTTCGGAGACACATGCTCCCTCCCCTTGCTGTTCTCAAGAATATTTAGTATTAATTCACAAACTTTTTTCAATGCAAACCGTTGGTTTCACAGCATTCCTCCTTCTCAACCTTCAGGAGTTACATGATTACCTCAGCCTTTGTTGGAGAAATGGAAAAAAACCTTCAGTTCTTTTATATTCAGCGTTTGTACCCCTGGCAGAATGAACTCTGCTGCACTTAAAATAATAGGTATACCCTTCAAATTACAGATGAAAATAAGAAACAGTGGCAGTTCTATTCAGTCATCCAATGTAAACTCTCCTTGGGCTGTGTCAATGAGATGTAGACATATGTGGTTCATTTTGTGTGTATACATTGTGGTTTGTTCCTGTGACTCAACTCTTTCATGGGTGAGACTCATCCTCCGTCACATTTACATAGGCATATATTCAATAAAAACTGTGGTATTATAAGCAAATGTTTTGAAAACAGAGTACATTTTCTCAAAAGGTATGTCTTCCTTGATGACATTTACTGTTGTTTTTGAACAACAAAATGCTTCTGGAATCAACTGTGTCTAGTATTTTGTAGTATAAACTTCTTTCCCCTCTTTTTAAAAATCATTTCCGTAATTTGAAATGTTTTGTTGTTATTGATGATGGGTATGTAACCAGTTTATAACATCAGAAATAGTGGAACAGGCATAAAGCAACGTAGTTTGCTCGCTCTAAATGTTCCTTTTGACTTACTCCGTCAAATTATTCTCTTCTATCCTTTGATGAAGATTCCACAGCTTTTCCAGTGAGTCTCAGGAATGAATGTTGTTATTTTTCAGCAAGTAAACAAGCCAGCTCAATATAAAATCATCAATCTTTCATAAGGTTTAAATCTTCTCTTCTTCCCCAATTCAGTCCTGCTGCAGAAAGTCCTGCAGTACAAAGTCCTGCAGTAGAAAGGAGAGGTCTTATTGATTTTTACACTGTGAGTATTTTCCTTTCCTTCTTTCCCTCCATTCATCATATAGCCTCTGATTCTTCCTGGGTTGGATGTGGAAGTGGAAACTGGGTAATGAAGGAGTGTTAAGGGTACAAAAATTCTTACTCTACTGGTGCAGTTATAATGGAGCCCTCTGGTGTGGCAGACTTCAAATGCTGGTAATTTCTTCCGTAAACAATCTGTGGGTTCTCTGCAATTCCCATATTGGGAAACCCCTCAGCAGTTTTGAAGTGGGCCATGTATATTTCAGATGGCTGCTTTTGACACTGGCCTCAGTCCCTGGCTTCTGGTCACCACCCCACACTGACTCCATCTATTGGATCACTTAATTCTACACAGTGCCATTGGACACCCCCTTTTCAAGGTGATACAGTCTCCAGTTCCTGTATACAGCCCTCATCTGGTCGGTGGACAATATGATCTGCAGCCCTGGAAGAGCAGACCGATATCTGTTGGTTCTTTGCCACAGGTTACTCCGGTGAACTTTTTGCCTCCAGACTCCTCAAGCATGAGTCAGGTCCCAGCCCCAGCATTCCTCAGTTTTCCAAGGTCACTAGGCCATCCCCCACTTGGTATGGAGTTTGGGGGCTGGAGGTGGAAAGGGAAGCATCTCTGTGGTATTTTCATACTGAAAACTCTTTCTCTGAAGAAATCCATGCTCTGCTGTATCTCAATTTTCAAGCCTCTTTTTACATAAGCTTGAGATAACAATTCATTAAAGGATTTTTTTTTTTTTTTACACCCTATTAGTAAGTTCCACATATATGCTGAAACTTCTCTTTAGATGGTATGGATTAATGAAATTCTTTATTCTCTGCTGTGGTGGCTCCACTGAGAATAAGACAATAAAAATGTTATACAAATGAGGGCTGTCTGGAAGTATCCAGTCAAGTAATATAAAAAATAGAGGCATTTGTGGCTGGATTTTTTCCAGGCAGCCTTCGTATATTGTAAAATTGTACGCCATGCATGGCACAAAGGTCTCATAAGTTCCTGATAGGTAAAACATTCATTGTAATATATGTGAAATTAAATAATAGAAGTATTGTCCTTTACGACACTAACATAAAGAATGTAATAGTGTTAGTTGAATATGAGCTATATTGTTTTCTCTTTATTGTTTTAATGTTCGATGATCCTCTCTTTCTAATAATGTTACCATATTTATGTGGCTGTCTCATAAATTTGAGGAGGATTAATTTGATGCCCTAACTTTCAATGTGATGATATTTAAGACATGGGGGCTCTGAAAGGTAATTAGATGATATTGAGAGGGGGAGGTTTTCATGATGAGATTAGTATCTTTTTAAGAAAAGACACTAGAAATTTACTCTCTCTCTCCCAGCCTTGTGAAGACATGGTGATAAGGCAGCTCTCTGTCAGCTCTCACCGGAAACCAACCATGCTGGCCCCCTGATCTTGGACTTCCTAGCCTCCAGAACTGTGAGAGAATGAATTGTATGACTTAAGCAACCCAGTATATGGTATTTTGTTATGGCAGCCTGAACAAACTCTTATAACGAACAGAACATTTTCCATTCCATTTAAAAGAAATTATTAAAATTTATTATTAAAATTATTATGAATGAAGTAATAGAAGAAAACATTTTTAGGGAGAAAAAAAGGAGGGAAAATATTTTCCATTCTCTTTGGCTCAAAGGAATTCTATGGACTGGAATGCCAGAAACCTGAGTGATTCTTACAACAGTTATTAATTTAAAACACAATGTTTGTTTACTCATAAAACCAAAACCGTTGACTTTCTTTTTTCTATTAAATGTATTCAGTGTTCCAAGAGTAGTGTTGAATTTTTCTAGACCCAGTTTTATATGAACCACCTCAGCTGCTATAAAAACTTTTTCAAGTGTCATTTTCCATCCTTTCACTTTGAGGTACCACTTCACACCTGTTAGAATGGCTATTATCAACAAGACAAATAATAACAAGTGTTGGAGAACTTGTGGAGAAAAAGGAACCCTCAGTCACTGCTGGTGGGAATGTAAATTGGTACAGCCCCTGTAGAAGACAATATAAAGTTTTCTCAAAAAATTAAGAATAGAGTTACCATATGACCCAACAATCATTCTTCTGTGAATTTACCCCCAAAATCTGAGAACATTTAACCATAAAGATATATGTACTCCTATGTTCATTACGGCATTATTCACAAGGGCCAATACACGGAAACAACCAAAGTGTCTTTGATATGTGATTGGATAAAGAAGAAATGGTCTAGATACATAATGGAATATTACTCAGTCATAAGAAAAGATGAAACACTGCCATTTGTGACAACATGGGTGGATCCTGAGATTATCATGCTAAGTGAAATAAGTCAGACTAAAACTGTCAAGCATCATATGACTTCACTCATACTTGCATTGTGAAACTAAAAGCAACAAATGAACAAGACAAACAAAAAGTCATAGACACAGACAAAGACCACAGTTTAGTTGTTACCAGAGGGAAAAGGGGGCGGGGAAAGGTAGAGCAGGGTAAATGACAAAAGATTGGACTTTGAGTGGTGAGCACCCAATGCAATATGTAGATGACGTAATATAAACTTGTCCACTTGAAAACTGTGTGACTTTATTAACCAACATCACCCCAATAAATTTAATTTAAAAAGAAAATTACTGAAGAACAGATGGAAAAGTAACTACCCGAGCTTTGGAAATCCTCAGGATTACATAGATCAGGGAATGTAAAAATAAATACAAGAATATAAATGTCAGGCCTGACCACCAGTTGCTTATCTGAAGTAAGTAAGCAAAATGAATTCTACTTATTGAAAACTTTTGTGATTTGTTACTCCTCTGAAGTGAAATTACTATTTGTTTATATCTGATCTATAAATTTATAAAGTGAGTTGTGCTTCTATTTCTTTATTTGCTTTTTATACTAAATAACACCAAAAGGGATGTTTAAAAGTAAGAGAAAGATCACCTACAATTCCAGCAAGTAACCTACTATTATTTTGTTTATTACCTTCAAGTTGCTTATATATATTTACATAACTGTAATCATAGTGAAAACAAAATTTTTCATGTTATTATTTTAGAAATTATTCAATATACATCCCTTGTGAATATTTTAGTGATATCATAACTATATATTATATTATACATATAGCCTATGTAGTATATATTCTATAATAATTACATACATTAATGTAAATATTTTGTTAGAAAACAAGGTTTTTCTTTTTTTCTATTAAAAATGATGCTTCTATGAATATTTTTGTTCACATATCTTTTCAGCTTACAGTTTTTAACTGCTACCAAAGACAGCAAAGATAAAAGGTCTATGTGAGAATGAAGACTGTGCCTTGTAACTCTTTAATGGAACTAGCCAATACCAATTAGCCAGAGCTGCTAATGAGTTGGTACTTTCTTTAATAGGACCCTTCAGAGAATTCTGGGGAAAGAACAGGAGGCACTTCAGGATGGTCATACTTTCTGACTTCAGTGTCTGACTCAGGTTGGTTTCACCTTTGCCTGTTAGAGACCACTGGGTAAATGTGGTAACTGGCCACTTTGGAAAAGGAAAACATGTCAGTGGTAGACTCTGAAATCAGTGGAATTTGGGGACAGGATACTAGCAGGCTCACTGTAAGAGCTCAAAGTGAGTGGGAAAGAAAAATATAAACATACAAAACCCAAGAAATTCCAGTGAAGGTAGAGAGCCTGAGGTAAGAAAAACAAATTCAATGAAGATTTCTTATTTTTTTTCCAGAGACTGTTAGATTTCATGACCAGAGTAGTGTTAAAGGAAGTGAAGGGAAGAAGACGTTATTGGTTGCATTATAGCATCTCCAACTGCCAATGAAATATTCAGTCTGGAAAGGAAGTGTATTTGGTCCAAGTATAAGAAAAAGTAATTTTAATTCAGTAGGGATTATTTAAAATAAACATTTGACTATTTTATAGTGGCCTGATATTAACAAAATCTGGTTTTGCCAGTTTATCGTTAGTTCAATTTGAATCCAACCAAGGGTTATTTTAATAGATTTTTATTGGTCAGTTTCAACTCTAAGTTGAATAAGTATTAAATATATAAATTCATTTTACCTCACTTTGGTCTGGTTTATGATATACATTTGGTTAACACAGATTTAAAAATCTTTCAGTTACTGCATGTATTTTTAAGGCAAATTGAACTTGTTGGCTGAGTTTTTCCAAGAAGGGTTTCCATGGATTTTTAAAAATAAACATAAATGTGCCCACAAAAATACGATATTATTAAGATAGTCTTTCTGATCCTCCTCTCTTGACTCCAAAACAAAAATTGAAACTTAGTTTGACCTATTATATCATGGTGTTTGCCAAATTATATTACCATCACAAATAAAACATTCAATGAAATAGCTACCATGGAAAACTGATTTTGAATGGAGCATTCCAGAGTTTGGTATTATCTTTGCATCAGCATCGGATAAAACTTGAACCCTCAGAGCGGGGTTGGTACTCTAGCTGACAGTACATATGTTACTATTTTTGTGCTGATTAAATTAGAATGATTTAGCAATACTAGAAGTCATATCACTTTGTTACTTAAGTGAAGCTTTGACTGAAATATTTTTTTATTAAAAAAATAAAGCCCTAATAGAAATCTTTTTATTCAATTGATGATGCAAACACAGGGCATTTATTGAAGCCAACTCAATGAACTGCCAATTTTAGTTTGATTCAAACAGGAGAGACCGTCTATTGTTATAACATACACTTTGAGTTCTTCATTTTTTCCCTCATCTCTTCTGTAATTGCAGGGAGGAGACTGCCATCCATCATGCCACCTGAAACCTCCTTTTTCAACCCCTGGCACTTGGGCTGCTCACAGGGATGGACTGGTCAGCGATTCAGACACCTGTCCTCCATCCTGCTCTACTGATGGCAAATCAAAAGCCAGGGTGAAGCCATTCACTGAGGTAGGGCCATATGCCTTTTTTCCCTGTAATGAAGGGATAAAATTATGAGCAAGAGTGTGTTTTTTAAGGGGACATGTGGGAAGCATTGATAACCTCACATAATTCCAGACTTTCTATGTAAGAGGAGTCGAGGGCACTGATCTATTGTGAAGGCACAGACAAGGAAATATATCTTCAAGCTATGTTTGCCTAACAGGTGCATTGTTTTTACTTGCATTTTTTATGGTTATACGAGGTGACTTTGGAAAGGCCATTAGAGACCGTGAAGGGATTTATAGTTTCAACAATCCTCTCCCAGATTAGTGAAAATATTCTCCGCACTCCCCCCCCTCCCCAATTTGAATATCTGACAGGTCAAATAAGAATGTTAGGAAATACATTGGGTAGATTTCAATGACTAGAGTTTATGTTGTTTTTTTCTTTTTTTAAGATTTATTTTATTGTTTTTGACAGAGACAGAGAGAAGGGGGTGGGCCCAGAGCAGTCTCCATAGTTGTACATCATCAGTTTTCAACATGGTTTCATTCCACACAGGTGGGTGGGCAAGGGCCACACAGGGCAGGAACTGGGCTGGGGCCTCCCGCATGGGAAGCACACCCCAGTTCAGCATATGGGTCCACACAGGCCAGGGCCAAGATTCGATCCTCGGGGCTATAATGCAAGCACTTAAACCCGCTGAGCCATCGCGGCTTCCCAATAAGTTATTTAAAGGAAGCCTGGCACACAGTGTCCTTCCTCCCCAGTCTGGGGCACGAATCCAGGGCCATTCCTTCTAATGATCAAGATAAACCTGGTTCGGAGGCTGTGGCTACCCACCAGGTCAGCACATGACTAGAACCGCAGAGCTTTTCTGTAAGCCTGGGTGAGTCACAGTTCATTAGCTGATAGTCATTTTGTTGCTAGAACTTTCCATCCAGCAAATGTCAAAATTAGAGCACTCAAAATTCCTAAGAGATTTAAGAACAAGTTCCCAATTAAAGCTCAGTATTTTTGTGGATTAACGAGAAAGGAAGTACTCTCCAGAGGATGACAGGCTCTCATTTGATTAAAGCACAGGCAACGTGAGACAAGCAGACAAGCAGACAAACAGCATTTTCTATTTGTTTTCTTTGTTGCAGAACCTTAAGCCTAAGTTTGCAGCCAGTATCCAGGTTAGCTCCTCACTACCTACATCTACCACTTTACGTCATTTCCTCATTTATATTAAGTGCATTATATTTTACGGATGGTTGTTCTGATTCTTCATTGGAAAAATTGTGTTATTTAAGACACTTTCTGTAACTTTAGTACCTCTAAAATAAAAGGCACTAATTTTTAAAAGGCATGAAGACCTTTCATGACTGGCCATATGTATTATTGAATCACTATATTAATATTGATTAGAAATAGCATCCAGACTGATTACTAGCCATCTGTTTTATTCAATGACACTTGTTACCTATATGCTTTAAGCTCTGAAAGAGACTGGTATTTGCATATATAAGATTGTGATAAAATGCCTGTATTATTCTCCATATAACACAGACACTGTAATTCTCATCTCTGACCTTAACCAAAAAGATTTTATTGTTTTATTGTTCATGACTGTAGAGCTCTTCTGGTTTCAGATTTTTCTTCTTTTTTCAGTACTTCATTTGCTTAGGAAAGATATTCTTAACATTCTGAAAATACTTTTCTCAAGATGTCATAACCTGAAAAGCCAGCTGTGTGCATACTATCAAATTTGATCTCATAAAGTCACAAGTGTGAGGCCCACATCTTAGTGAGTGTTACCGAGACCATCAGGAGTGATATGGAAAGGCCACAGTATCTTCTGGGCTTTCATGACGGCCTCCATGTTGCCTAAATTGACTCACTGACAGCAAATCAGAGACCGAGACAGTGAAACGTGCACACTCTTGTCCTATTAACAAAACAGTTACGTAGGCCATTTGCATTTGGGCAGGTGGAAGAATACTTTTTTCAATGTATGTGCTGTGGCATAAAAGAGGGATGCAGAGGTACTTCAGTTAAAACTCAGGCGCTCTTTTCAACTCCTCTGCAGCAGGTTAATTAAGGAGAATATAATTTTTCTTCCTGTATTTTCAGACTTTCCTCCATTTGTAGTATCCAGCCATGTACTATATACACACTGTTCCTTCACAGCAATGTCATAATCCAGATTCTTCCTGGAAGAAATCCATCCCCTTTCCCTCACCCACTCTTCAGGAGCATAACAGATGGAGACTGATAATTTTGTACATGATCGTATGTCAAAATTAGAATTAGAATGATATCAATTTCTCACTCATCTCTTTAAGAATAATTTACAATAAAAAACAATTTTATTAAAAAAAATAATAACAATTTTATCAAAAAAGAGTATTCAAACTAAAATTTTTATTTTCATCATTTATCTATATGCAAAAATATTATACATAATTATAACCAAAATGCATATGTCCTTATTCTATAGAGTTTATAATCATTTTTTTCCATCTGTGTAATACTGTATCTCTTTGATGAACCATAATTTATTTGAACACTCTTATAAAATCAGACATGGAAATTTTTAATGAGCTTTTACTCTAATGGGTACTGCTGGTATTCACAGCCTTACACATAAAACTCTTTTGCTTCCTGAAAATAAATTTCCAGGATACGGGTTACTAAATTTTAATTCATTCTGAAACAATTTTGAAAACAATAGCACCAGTTTACTATGCTTCAAGCAGTGTGCGAATATTCTGGTTTCACCACATGTTGGTTAATCTTTGAGTATTTCCATTTTGCAGCCATTAACCAAATATTTATGCCAAGCAGTTCCAGGAGTTTGGGATACATCAGTGAACAAGCAACCAAAAACATCTGCCCTTGTGGAGAGAAAAAAAGAATCTACTTAGTAATGGGTTAAAATAGTCCATAGAATTGGTTCAATTTATGTTCTTTTAATCACTCATGAAGATGCACATTTATCAAAGTGTCTATTTATAATTTTCATTCCTTTGTGTGTGAATTTTCTGTTCATATATTTTGGAGCTAGTCTTTAAAACAGAGATTATATGGCCATGTAACCTCACTGACCTAAATAAATCACTCTAACATTTTAAGTAACTCAGGACTGTCAACAGTCAGCTCAGAGTCTTATGCTCTGACTCAGCGTTGTACTTAAAGTACCTGGTGGCGAATATTCGTATTTCTAGTAATGCCTCACAGCTAGTCATCACTTCCAGAAAACATGTGCCAAGGAAATGTGATAAGGAATGTTCGCAGCTGCTGCTATCTGTCACCCGGGGAATCCACAATACCAATCTTTCATAACCTGTTCTGTCAGCTTGTGGAACTCACCAGACACATGGAGTGGATTAAATAGGTGAACTAGATTTCAACAGCTTAAATATATCCATTTCTGCCATGTTTTCTGCTACCACTTCTAATCGTGTCAAATTGCTTACTTGTCACCTTAGATGAGTTTGAACTATTCTCCCACTGAGGCACAGTACAGTCTGGGTGTGGCTTGGAAATCTTGTCATTAGAATCTGTATGTATAGTCAACCGAGTCTCACTGGGCTAAATTCAAAGTGTCAGTAAGCTGAAATGTACTGTTTGAAATGGGACAGTAGTGTTTTCTGTCCCATTTGAAATGATAGGTCTGTTCAGCCAAACAATTGAGGGAGCAGGGACATGTTAACAAAAAGAGAGCACAGTGTGAAATGATTGGTCTTCTGTCTGAATCTTCTCAATTTTCTTGTGGACCTTTTTAACAACCCTTTACTCAGTTAACTATATGCTGCTACAATCATTCATTAGTTGCTTTATGAATCTCTACAATGAAGTACTGTGCTTAAAATGAACAGGGAATTCATATAATCTTCCACAGTCCTGTGTTTTAATAACAGAAAACAAACAAACAAAAATGTCAATTCATAGTGTCAACAAAAGGTGCTGCTAATAATCCAATGCCAATCAGAGTCCTAATCTGAGGTGCAGTAAAAGAAGAGACTCCTTCAGGTAAACATTTACGAACGGGGCAAACACACCCTCTGTAGGAAATAAAAAATGCTCTCTCTCCTTCAAGGCAAACAGGAGGCCGCTTATACAGAGAAAGTGCCCACCCCGATCCCTGAATGGTCAATTTTGTGCAAATGAGAACTCCAAATTTGCACAGTTTGATTGTCCTGATTGGTTAGAATCACATGGTCTGATTTGTCATTATGGAGCCGCTTTGATTGGTCAGTAAAGATGCAAACAAGAATATACTGTAGCTGCATAGACACAATTGGTTGGGGTGGGTCTCAGCCCATGGGTCAAAACACAATTCCAGGAACTCATTTATAAAAGTTGGCTCAGATGAGCAAGAAAGCAGTGCAAGAAGCTTTGACAGTTCAGTCTGCTGCTTTTCCCTGATAACGTAATGTGCAAGAGAGACCTCTATAATCAATGGCTGCTAGACTCTAATTACAAATTTCGGTCTAGTTAACCACAAGGAGTCCTTTTGGAAGGTATAGTCTTTCTCAGGGTCAACAATAGGAAAGGAAAATATGCCTTATCTTTTGCACACACACTTGTTATTACCTTAAATAAATTATGATTGAGATGTTGAACTGCAGCTGATTTATAATGCAGTGTTGATGGGATTACTAGGTTAGAAATCTGCTTCATTTCTTTTCTATATTGCTGAGCTAGTATATAGGAGCTGAAAGTGTTGGGTCATGTTTTTTCTTTAGATGACATGGCAAAAGAAAAACTTCGTAGAAGTTACCAAAAATAAGAAGTGTTTTTATTTACCCTCAAAGAAATTAATGATCAAGAGAAAAATACTTTAAAATGAAAAAAAGCCTTCCTACATATTAGACCCAAAGTGAAACATTAACATAGGAGAAAAAAATTACATTTGTGGGAAGTAGTAGTAAAACTGTTTGAAACAGTCAGAATTCAGTAAGATTCAGTAAGAGAGGGGGTTACTAAATATGTCAAATCATTAACTTTTCTTAATACAAGTAATCATTAGTGAGAAATTTAATTTTATGAAAGAAAATATGTCATGCTGAAAGGCAAATTAAATGATTATACATTGGTGTATACATTTAACAAGAAGTGGCCATGACTATGAATAAAACTTTAAAACTTTACTGATAGCTATAAAATAAAAAAAACAGTAAATATGGTGAGCTTCAAAAGTAAAACAGTATGTTAAATATGTTAATTATACATTAATTAACCTATTGATAATATATAATTAATATGGGAATAAGAATGTGCAGATACATTTTCAAAATGATACTAATTTTATCTCTAGGAATATAAACATATGAAAAAAAACAAATTTTTTTAAACAAGAAGGTAATGAATAGGTACTAGCCCTACCAGAAATTAAAATGTATTATGGAATTACAGAGGTTAAAATGGAGAAGATGGAAGAGTTAGTGAAATAAAAAGTATAAAAATAGATGCCAAATCAATGGATCATTGAAAACGAATGGAAAATGATGAAGGAATATGATGAAGCATTTAAAAGGAAAAGAAATACAAATGGCTAATAAACATATAGAAAAATGTTCAACCGTTCTATTAATAAATAAAAATTAAAACAACTTTTCTTTTTTTTCTTTTTTTACTTTCAGATAGGCAAACTTACAAAGATTGATGGTCTATTTAATTGATAATCTTGGTGAGGATGTTGGTGAACAGGTATTCTTATTTATACATTGATGGTGGAAGGCAAACGAGGTGCAATATTTCTGGTGAATTTGGCAGTATCTACAAAAATAAAAATGTACCTTCCCTTTCAGACAGCAGTCTCATTATTAACAATATTTTCTGTGCACATATGTGGAGATGTTTTCCAATACACTTATAAAACATTTATGGAACATAGTTTAAAGAAAGTGATTAAAATGATAAATAAAAATGTTCATTAGTGGATGAATGGGTAAATAAGTGAATGCATGTTCTAGAATACTCTCCAATCAATAAATAGGAAAGTATAGATCTATATGTATTCTTTTTTTGTTGGGGGTGAGTGCTAGAGCTACTGCTTAAAAATAAAACAGAAGTTGCTAATTGATGAGCATTTATCACCTTCATCACTGCTTTTCCTGGCCAATCTTTGTAGTAAATACCCGGAATGTAGTGGGCAATGATGCTCTTCTCCCCAGATTTCTTGACTATCCGTTCATGTTTGCTCTGAGGGAAGCAGCATTCTCAGAGATGAGTTTTCGGTGGCCCTGGGGACACTGGAATTGATTCGCTAGCAGATGCAGACAGCAGAAGTGCCTAGAAGTTTATTAATAGGTGGCCTAACTGCTGTGAACCAATGTCTGTTGGGTATAATAAAACTTTATGAAAGCCTGGCTTCATCACCTATGGATGGAATACCTCTCAGGTGTAACTTACATTCCAGTTGGTAGATGAGATCAGGTTGAGTCTATCTACTTGTGGGACACCTGCCTGTGATCACATCTTTGCTTATCCTATACCACTTCATATTAAAGCTATTTGTAAATATTCTTGGATGTTAGGCTTCTGAATGCAACAGTTATGATTTATGAACATTTGCAGGATCTAGAGAACAGAATAATTTATTCCATAAACAAATGACTGATTGAGTAGTTTTTGTTTTATATTCCTCCTCACAACCCCCACTCCCAACTCCCTTGCCAGGGATGGCTGAATGATTTTTATTTTGTTGTGGCTACAGCCTTTTTTTTTCTTGCTTATTTCTTGCTGTAGATTATGGCCTGGATGTGTTGGCCAGCTTGCTGAAATGAGTGGTGCATCACTTTGCCACAAGTGAACATATGATCTGAAACCAGACCTTAGATCTAATTGGTCTGTCCTATAACCTTGTCATAGTTAGGAGGACCGTAACAAAGGTTCTCTCCTTGAACAAACTGTAACATGGTTTCTAGCAGCCAAAGACTGTGTCCCTGAGATGAGCCAGCCCCTCTGAGTTCCTGTCTGGAAAAGCTCAAGGCTGCCAAAACAATTTACCACTTGTTCCAGCTAACAACTGAGATGGGCCCCAGACCTCCCCATTTGAGAGCACTTATTAGCAAAAACAAACAAACTTACTATTGTAAATTCTTCCTCTGTCCCTTTGAGTTATATGTGTATCTCTGAGAACCAAGGACTGTCTTTTTCAAGGATTTGAAAGCCATTCCTTTGAAATGCAATCATCAGGTAGGACAGGGCCCCTGTCTCCCAGTTTCTGTGGGAGGGTAGGACCCCAACTTCAATAAGTTCTAGTTAGCAGGCACAGATGGCTTAATGGCATTGACATTGACCTCTTACCCAGCTTTTTGTACATTTTTATTTCCCTGACTCTGCTAGGGCCTCTGCTTGCTTCCCCTCCCTCTGCACACCTCTGAGCTAATAGAAATTAGTTTACAATGAACTCTTCCCTACTGCAGCAGTCATCACCAAACAAAATCGATCTTCACGTCTCATTAGCTTCCATGTTACCTTCAACAACTATTCTGTAACTTGTAGAAAACAATTTGCTTTATTGTCATTTAGGTAAGCTATCAAATCCATTGAGAGATAATTTGCATTTTAGCTCTTTATGGTCCTTTGCAAATACAAAGTGTCCATAGTTTTAGATCTGTCCTGTTGTTCAAACATTATTAATCGAGTTACCTTCCAATTATTGTTCTACAAAACTTTGAAATATTGGATGTAATAATATTTTCTCTCCCATTTAGTGATCATCAGGACCACCATCTGACATTTAACAAGTAATTCAGTCTATGGTTTCAAGGTCTGAAATATTTCTTATTTTTGAAACCAATTATTTTAGTGTTTACAATTTTTAGGTCATTTATTAATATAATATAGTTAGTTACAAGATATCTACACTGATAATTTCATCTCTAAAACCCAATATTTCTACATGTTATAAACTTAGATTTGTTTTAGATTATCACTTAGATTGTTGTTATAATGTAATAATACTATTTCTAAATGTAATACACATAGATTTGTTATGCCAACGTAAATACCTGCATTTTGCAATATTTAATGACACGACCAAGGCAGGCAATTATGTAGTATTATGTAATTATATATGTTTGAGTGTGTTTTGCTTTCATGTGGAGATAAGTAGAATACAACTTGTTAAATGTTAGGATTTGCTATAATAACAGACACTATTTGCAATTTACCCCACTATATGTCAGAAACTTTATGTATGTTATTTAATCCTTACAATAAAACTGCAAGGTATGCAATACATTTCCAATTCAAAATAAAAGAAATAAGACTCCAAAAGTCTTTGTAATATGGAATTTAAACCTAAGTCTGTGTCAATCCTAAATTTCTACTATCCCATGCTTCCTCCCAACTCATAAACAGTTGATAGTTTGGAAAAGAAAAATGTTTTTGCTGAATTATTCTCACAAATTGGCTGGCAGGATAAACAACATTGCAAAAATGTACATGGAAATGCCTGACTCAAACTCAGAGACAAAAACAGAGAGAGAGAGTTTATGTGCTGTTGATTAACAAATACAGCCAAAATAATTTCAAAAATAATTTAGCTGAGGTTCTATAGTAATGTTGTTTACTCCAAATTCAGAATTTCAAAGGATTGTAGTGAAAAATGAAAACCAAAGATTCATTTAGAATGAATATACTGTATCCTATGTTTTAATGTTGCAATGAACTTTCCTGGGAAGTACATTAAAATGGTATAAACAAAGGAAAGACAGCTGCACAAAAGGAAATGGGCAGGAAAATAAATTTAAAATACCCTCCATAAATAGAAGTCCAATATTCAACTTGTTGAATTGTAATTCTTTTATGGTTTATAATTTGTTTTTATTTATCTCATCAAATTTGCTGCTAAAGTGGAAATAACTCTCTGCTTTTTTCTTTTTTTTCTTTTTAGTGTGTTATTGTTTATTTTTGCCTCTACTGTGGCTTCCAACTACCTGTAGTTAAACTGTACTAACATTTAGTATGTACTGTATCAGGGTTTACAACATAGTCCATAAGGCTAACTGGGACATAAGTTTTTTGGTTTTTGGTTTTTTTCAAGTCAGGAACTACATTTTATATCTCAGAAGGATTTTAAATTACGCTAGAGAAGGTATAATCTTAGAGATCAGATTAAATTTAGATTTCATAGTAAGAACTGTTTTGACTTTAGAATTAAACATAATTCTGCACAATTATGGAACTTCTCATTTTATCTTTGTAGGGGAGGAAAACAATTTTTTTTCTTCTACCCATCTCAGGTTCATTGGCTGGGATCCTATGCATTCATTTGGCAAAAGGCAGATTACCAAGAGAAAAAAAACCATAGTTTCATGTACTCATGGGAGCACCCAGTGATGAGTAGCTGCCGCCCAAAGGCGGTGGGGCCAAGATTTGGTTTATATACCATCTTAGGCTAAATGAAGGGAAAGGGGTTGGGGATTTTGGGCTTCTGGGTGAGAGACTTAAGTTACAAGAAGGTGACCAGGAAAAGTATGGTAAACAAGAGTTGTTTAGCAAGTTCTGTTACGCACAGCCTTTTTCCTTTGATAGGAGTTAAGAGTCATCTTCTTCCTGGTAGAAGAAAGGGAGACACCTTTATAAATGTAAATTTTATTTTTAAAGCTTTTTCAGAATTTGCTTTGGTTTTTAGCTCAAAATAATCTATAAGTCAAGGAACTATATTTTGAGGTGACAAATTCAGATATACTTCAGTGTCTATTCTTTGTGTTAATTTCTTTAAATATACTTTTTTTGGTCTTTTAACATTTGGTCCACAAAATGGCGTTAGTATCCCCAATTATTTAAGCATAAATCCTTAAGTAGTTAATGTATATATCTTTTTTCTTTTTTTAATATTTTTATTTATTTATTTATTTATTTATTTATTTTTATTGTTTTTGAGAGAGAGAGAGAGATACAGAGACAGAGAGAGAACTGAACTGGGGGCACTCCCCAGTTCAGCATATGGGTCCGCAAGGGCTGGGGCCAGGATTCGATCCTGGGTCCCCGGTGCTGCAAAGTGAGCGCTTAGCCCACTGAGCCATCCCGGCTTCCCCAATATCTTTTTTTCATTTGGACACAACAGTACAATTTTGCAGTCTCAGAAACAACAACAACAACAAAAGAAAAATGAAAAAAAAGGAAATTATTAGGGAATAATCTCCTTAACTAATCGAGAAAATCCAAATACATTGTATTATCTTTTTGTGTGTAAAGGTAAAGCTGCAGAATAATTAGATCTAATGATGGCCCCTCACTATACGTCAATGCTTGTTATTATAGTACTCACAGATTTGGACACTGATGTCCTTAGTTATATATGATACGAAAGAAGAGTTCTCTGACTTGATTGACCTAACTGGGTCTCCAAATTTTCTTGAGTGTTTTGGAACTTGTGTTTTACCCAATAAATTTTAGTGTTAAGTTATATAGTGAAGGCTAGAAGAACATGACACCCCAAAATGTGCTACAGTTATATGAAACTAAAGGCACTTGAAAAACAGCAGATTAAAAAAAGATATTCTGATCACTCCTTTTCTTTCTGAAAGCAGGAGCTAAAACTTTTATGTAAAAGATGCCCTCTTTGTACAAAAAGAAAAGAACATTCTTATTACTGGAGATGGAGAATTCAGGCCCAGAAGAATTTGTACAAAAATTGTTATAATAACTAATTTTCCTTAAGCCTCTCCATAATTTTATTTATTTATTTATTTATTTGGCATATACTAAGTAGAAGTCATGTGTATATTTATGTACGTATGTATGTATGTACGTATGTATTAAATTTGTTGGGTGTGACATTGGTTAGCAAGATTATATATGCTTCAGGCGTATAATGCTATAATACATCATCTATGTGTAGCATTGTGAGCTCACCACCCAGTCAGATCTTCTTCCATCACCACATATTCGACCCCACACCACCACCACCTCCCTTCCCTTTACCTTCTGGTCTATATGTACATTTTAATTACTTTTTTACAATTGCCATTTTTTATTCACATATTATGGAAGCATTTGGGTTTGGCCACTTCTTTGGGTATTTATTTTCCTCTGAAGGCTCTCATGTACATGTAAATATCTGCACATTTTTCTCTTGTCAATCTATCATATTTCAATTTATTCTCAAGCTCAGTCAAAAACCCTAAGATGGGAGACCTAAAGTTTGCCTCCCCTACAGTAACTACATAAAAAATCCCCTACCCTCTAGATATTTTGATAGAAATTGCATTGTTTGTATAGATAAATTTGAGGAGAAATTAAAATATATATAATGTTGAATCTTCCCATTCATTAGTAATATTTGTCCAATTGTCTAAATTTTATTTTATGTCCATGTGTAGTATTATATAATTTTTCTGTATAGCAGTTTTATATCTTTTATTAATTTTGTTCATTGTATTTATTGCTGCTATCACAAATAGAACCTTTTTATATAATTACATCTTCTAACAGGTTGTTGTTATTGTGTAAAAATACATCACTTCTTCATACTCTTTTCCTCCAGGATTCCTGCAGAACTCTTATTTGCTCTAACAGTATGTATATGTGTGTATATGTATGTATAGTTTATATATACAGAGTGAGCCAAAAGTAGGTGGACAGTAAATTACAAGATTTATTCTGAGATTATATCTGCATATACTTAGTTATAAAATTTAATATAACACAAATACCATAAAATAAATCTTATTTACTGTCCACCTACTTTTGGTTCACCCTGTATATAATTTGCATATATACAAATTTTAAAATATACGTTTTTTAAATTTTCTATGAAGACAAATATTTGCAAATGAAAGTTCTGTCTCTTACTTTCTTACCCTCCTATTCCTTTTTTCTTTTACTTTTTTCTTTTCTCAGAAAGGAATTCTAATACAGTGTTGACTTTTGTCAATCATAGATGGCGTTGTTGTGTTGCCTTCTTTCAATTGGTAACACAGCTATTAGTTCCTAGGACATACAAAATTATTTTCTACCTCAAGAAAATTTCATGTACCATTTTCTCTGCCAGAGACGTTGTTTTGTCCATATACTTTATAACAATTTCCTTCATATTATTCATACCAAAGCTGAAATCTCACCTGTGAATAATACCTGACTCATGAATAATGGTATAGAAAGCAATGACAAACTAATTAACTTAAGCAATGTACGGGCAATTATTGGCCCTACACTAAAATGTGCAGAGGTGACAGTGACTTTAGTCACAACTGATTTTGATATTGAGGGCTCCGTCTCATTCTTTCTTTATTTTTTTAGACAAATTCCCTCTATGTCTTAAAAATGACCACAGCCCACATCTTACAAGCTCAGCAATTCCACAAAATGGGAACTTCTTCCCTTTTAAAGTATCATATTTTGATTGTCCTCACCTCACTTAGGTGGGCTCATTCCCAAAACAGTAACTATTTTTGTTTTGTTTTTTTAAGATTTATTTTATTGTTTTTGACAGAGATAGAGAGAAGGGGGAGGATCCAGGGCAATCTCCATAGTCATCAGTTTTGTACGTCATCAGTTTTCAACATGGTTTTATTCCACACAGGTGGGCGGGGGCCACGCAGGGTGGGAACTAGGCCAGGGGCCTCCCACATGGGAGACTCACCCCCTCGAGCTAGGAACCAAACTGGGAAGCAAGAACTGAACTGAGGGCCTCCTGCATAGTAAGCACACCCCAGTTCATCATGTGGGTTCACACAGGCCGGGACCAGGATTTGATCCTTGGTCCCCAGGGCTGCAAAGCAAATGCTCAACCCACTGAGCCACCCCAGCTTTCCCCAAAACACTCACTGTTATGTGGGAAAAGAATTACAATCTTATCTTGATGGTAGTGAAATGGGCACCTTGGCCTACAGTCCAAAAATTCTCAGCACTGAGAATAAATAGCTCACAAATCATTGAGATGCAGGTAGAGAGACCAAACCATTGGAAGTCCATTAAATTTGCTAAGAGATATCTTTCCAGGACACTCCTCATCCTTTTACTCGCTAAGCTTTTTGTAGCATTTATATCGCTGATCCTGATTTAGGATTACTTCATTTATGTATATTTCCTGAATTGGAATGCAAGCTCCATGACAAAAAGGACACTGATTCCCTTAGTGTCGGTTGCGTCTCCAGGATATAGGATGATGTATGTCATGTGGAAAAATTCAATATGTATTTTGATCAATACAATAATTTTTCTGGAATCATAATTGTGAATGATAACATTTTAATATTTATGAAGAGATAATACTCAATATTATAGTCTTTATTTTTTTGAAAAAAGTTGACAAGAAAACATTAACGTTTGTATTTTTGTTTCTCTTTTTGAGAAAATGTGTTGCCAGTTACATTCCTACTCACAACTAACAGATCTATGACCCTCCATAATTCAATGAATGAAATCTTTGGGCTGATCTAAACATATAACTTTAAATTATTTTTTTGTAACTACGTCTTGCTTTTTACACATATTGATTATCAATATATTTTCATACATGTTCTTGCTATGTGATCTTAGGCATTTCACTTTTTTAAAAAGCCTTCATCTTTTTGTAACACTGGACTCGTAATATCTACATGACAGAGTAACATTATCACAGGGTAAGATTAAATGAGATAACATGTTTTTATAAACCAGTACAATACTTTGCAATAGTAAGAATTTAAGAATGATCATTATTGTAATTGTTTCTTACCTTTCAGTAAAGTATGTGTTTTTTGGCAGAATTCACGTCAACCACAGTTGAAGTGGCTGGATTCCTTTATAAGTCATCCTTTACGTAAAATTACTTTTTTCAAATATAATACATATAGAGACTTCCTAGCACACCCCTCTATTTTTAGGTTAGCAATTTCTTTTGAGTCTCTAAATCAGGGGTGTCAAACTCAATTAAAACACAGGCCATTTGGTGCAACAGGCAAGATTCACGTGGGCCACATCACATTTACAAATGTCGCCAGAACTGAGTCAGCGCGTTTATACACGCCCACAGGGCCCCAGGAAAGGCACTGGGCCACGTGTATACTCGTCTTCAGTAGTTAAAGGGTTAACAAGGGAATTGTGTGTATGGTATTGCCTTGATCTCCCTTAAGTGCTCTTTTCTTCATAACAACTTTTTCTATTTTCATTTTATTTCAGAGCATCATGGGCCACAAAAAATTACCTCGGGGTCGCATGCGGCCTGCGGGCCTCCAGTTTGACACCCCTGCTCTAAATCATATTGCAGAGACCATAGTGACTAAAGAGAAAAGAGAAAAAATAGTTGGGACTATTTTCTCATAAGACGTCAGTGCATGTGGTGGGCACCTGGGCCTCATAAGTAAACTCACTGATGATCACGTCATTGGTAGATGGTGGTAGGAAGGAATGCTAGGAACTACATTTCATGTTTTTCGGTAACTATCTATCCTAAAGTCATTTTTTTTTTTTTAAGCTAGCTTGGAAAATATTTCCTAGGGTTATTATAGATCAACACATGAAATGGGCATATCATTAAAGACATTGGCTTATATGTAGTCTTTTAAAATGTGCCAAGTAAAAAAAAAAAGAAAGAAAGAAACAATTATTCCAAGCAGCAGAGATAGTCTGAGTTGTCCAGATTCTTGGATGGAACCTTTCCTTTAGGCAGGCCCACTCCTTTACCTGAGCCAGATGCTGTCTTATTTTTGCTCCCAGAATCATGACTTAGCTTTGTCCTTCTAGAACTTTCCTAGTGAAGATGTTAGAAGTAGCATGAAATGGAGAGGTCAGCCAATGAGGAGCTATGGGGACGTCCCTCTTTTTTTCCCCAATTACAGTCGACTTACACTATTCTATTAGTTTAAGGTGTACTAGACTTATGGGGTAATCACTTTGTAAGTTATGTAAAGGTGCGAACTCTCTTTTGCATGGAGAACTACACGGAATGTCAAAGTCTGGAAAGATGAAAGATAATTGGAACCAAAGAGTCAGGAAGAACTAGTATTATTGAAAGCCTGGGTTCAGAGCCAAGAGTTGCAGGACAAAGAAGACAATAAGAGAAGCAGGTTAAGGTGTTCCAGTCTATTTCTTGGAAAAAGTTTTGTTATTTTTTTACTTCCTTTTATGTGTAAGCTATAGCAATGTGTGTGTGTGTGTGTGTGTGTGTGTGTGTGTGTAAAAAGGTAAAAGTGGGTGTGCTTTACAAAAACTGTGGATGAGATAGACACTTCTAGCAAGAATCAAATAGAATAAGTCAGATTGAAGCAGACATAGAGCCATCTCAGTTATTAAAATCTCAATATTGATGTTAGGCATTTGTCTGCTTTTCCAAATTTTGTGGATTTCCTATTTTTTAGTATTTATTTACTTTTTTCTTTGTTTCTTTCTATCTGCCTGGATAGTTTACTACCTCATGCCTGAGTGTCTCACATATCTTCTAGGGACCAGTACCATTTTGCATTTTCTCCTGATCTATTCTTACTCAGTCACACCATTACCTGCTTTTCGGTATAGCTATTTTCTCATTTTCTTTTGTTCCCACATTTATTTAGAAGTTGGTTTCCTGTTCACCTTAAGACACTGTTTCAGCCTGAAAGATTTGCCAGAGTAATGACTCATTTCCTGGATCTTGGGACAGGGATGGGTGAATTTTTCAAACGCTGCCGTGGGCACCCCAAAGAAGTCAAGAAGTAGTATACATACCGTAGTCTTTAAGGTGGAAACAGAGAGCAAGTGCTGATGGGAGTAACAGCATCCAAAATTCTTTGGTTCTTATCCAGCCTGGCTGATTATTTGTTTTAATTTGTGCACTGACCTCTTAAATAGCTTCTCTTTCACTACTCTTTCTAACTCATCCATCATAAAGAAACCCTGATTATCTTTCTAAAAATGAAGCAAGTTACAGTGATCTATATATAGAGAGATATATATAGCGAGATATATATATAGTGCTATATATATATAACTTTCCCTTACCCAAAAGAAAGCCTTATTATCCTTATGAAGTCCAAGCTTGACTACCAGGATCTTCACAATTTTGCACCAAGACCATCTCTTAAACCTGGCCTCCCATTATCCATCACTCTTCTTTCTACCCCAACAGGGTCTCTATCAGCATTTCCTCAAATTATTTGTGTTATTTTATGTCTTCTCAACATTACATCTATTCCCGAGGCCTCTGATAGTTTTCTTTCATTTCTTCACCACATCTTTAAAAGTCACTTTCAAATATCATCTCTTCTTCCCAGGCTATTTGACATAGTCATTCATTTTTGAGATATGTTAAAAATATATCTTCTTCAATACTTGTTCTCATCCTGTCCTTGCCTTTTTTTGATCCTTCTCTTTCTTTTCCCTTCCTTCTGTCAACAATATTTGTGGAGTGTGTACTCTGTGCCAGACAATGTGTTAAATGAAAATATGCAGTCCCTGTGCTCAAGTAGCTTACAGTTGTAATACAATCTAATTGTTTGTGATTTATGTCTCACACTGGTCATAAACTACTTAGGGGCAGGAAGAACTGGCCTGTCATCAAATTTTTAGTAATACTTTACATAGCAGAAGACACAGAATAGGCTCTCAGAAATGCCTTTTAGAAAGAATGAACAAATAAGTGACTAATTTTTTAATAAAAATTTATTTTTCTAGTTATTTCATATATAATGGCTGTCTAGAAAAAAATCCAGCCATAAATGCCTCTATTTTTCATTTTATTAATACATGGCTGGATACTTTCTGGACAGCCCTCATATTTAGTATGTTTCTATAATCTATGTACTAAAACACACAAACAAAAACAGCCATTCTGTTTGAGCACTAGACTAAGCTCAGTGTGCACATGATCTCAATTATAATTCACAACCCTCTGGAAAAGGTTCTCTTATTACCTCCTAACTGAGGCAACCAAGGTGTGGAAGAATGGTCCGTCTTAGAGCTACTAACTACATGGTGCAGTTGGGATCTGCACCATCTGACTTTGTTATTATTTGAGTTATTATTTGCTCTTTCAACTGTCTCTAGTTTGTCTTCTGGTCTTCCTTTATAACAATTGGAACTAATAATAAAAGGAGTTTTTATTTTTCGTGTATACACATTGAAACTCAAATGGCCTAATGTTCATTCAATGTATTATGATTTTTATTGAAAAAAATAAACTGTCCCATTTCAAAAACAAAAACAAAAGTAATGTGGAATGTTATAATACTGAACATGCACATTTAATTTTAAATATTGAAAACCGGAGTGTGTCATAAGTTCCTCTAAGCTACACACAAGAGTGACTGCTCACTTAGGACTTTCTCAACTTGGTACAAAATGTTCTACTTTAAATTTCACACAGGATCACGATTAATTTCCCAAACATTTGTCAGCACGCTTAATAAACTTCTGCAGACCCACACCCCATTGGGCATGTCTTAACAACAACAAAAATCTTATAATCTCAAGGAATTCACAGTAAATTTGCAGAGACAGTAAAAAAACAAAAACCCACAATAATAGCATAGGGAAAAGCTGTTGTAATAGATGAATCCATAGAATATATTAGAAGTCAGGAGAAAAAGCCCAAAAGAAAGAAGCCTGGGCTTACCCTATTTAGAATGTTTTCATAATCTATTTGATAATATTTTTCAAGGGGGAACTGAGTACTGTGAAGATGATACATGTGTTAACCATATGTATTAGTCAGAGAGAAGACCCTGTATAGAGGTTCTCCCCAAATATGGTAATATTTAGAAGTTCGTAAGAAATATAGTATATGTGCTGCCAAAGCAAGGATGAGAATTCAATATATTTGGAACAAACGGTATTCGTAGGTCCCAAGTGAGAGACAGGGCTGGAATAGTAGGATTTCCAGACCATGAAAGGCTTTCTACCTACTTTGTCAGTGATAGTTCCTAGTTCCACTAGAGAATTTTAACTAGTGGTGTGACATAATCAAAGCATGCCTTTCTTTCTAGAACTAGCCCTTTGGAATTATTGAGAGCTGACTAAAACCTGCAGTACAAAAACAGTTTAGAAGCCATATGAGAAAAGATTAAGATTTATACTATAACAATGTCAAAACAACAACAACAACAACAACAAAACCCCAACACTATTAATCAGAACACACAGTGAGTGACTAATTAAATCACAGGGTGAATAATGAGAGAGAAGTTTCAGGTCACTTAAAAATATTATGGTCTAGTGATGATTCTGAGAGAGACAGAGAATACAGGGGCTTTTGGTTTTAGTTACATTCAGTCCAGTATTAAATTGAGTTTAATGTGTCTATGGGGCACGAAGATGGAGAAATAGGAATCTGGAACTCAGGTCAGTGAACTGGGTTACTGATATAGCTGTATTATTATCACATGATGTAATTGAATTTGTTTCTTTAGATGGAATTGTCTGAGAATAACATGTAGTGTAAGATGAGAAAAGAGCTAAAGTTGAAGATAGCTGCCATAAAAAGCTCCATGAAATTCAAAGCATACGTATCCCCTGGGTTTGGCAGTTACAAAGTTGCCTCTGGGAGATAAATTTAGATAGAATCAATGAGGTAAAAGCCAGATATAAATATGATATAATTAACAATGTATTGATTCATAACTACGATCCTAAAATCTTTGATTTTAAGAGGATTCAATGCCATTTTAATAAATGAATAAATATAAGAAATAAATATGGCAGTGATATTACTTTATGTCTGGAGCACACCCAATCATTCTCAATGTAAATAATTCATTTAATTTATAAAAAATTAGTCATATGGGTCCAAGAAGTTTTCTTTCATATTTTTATTAAATGTTTTGGTGTGACATTGTTTGATAAAATTATATAGATTTCAAGTTTTCAAACCTAGATCAGTGTATGAGTGGTAAACTCAGATGGGCTAATTTGGATTTCCAAGGCTTGCTATTTTGAAAAAAAACATCTATATTATAATAAAAAGATTTTCTTTAAATTTCAAGAATTTTTATAAGAATTTGGGTGGATGGATAGGTCTCTGCACCAAAAAGGAAAAATAAATGTAGATTTTCCCCAGTAGAACAGCAAGTTTCATCAGGTTTCCTGACCAATGAAAAAGTTGTCATGCTTTCAAGATTTTTTTTTTCCAATCATAGAGTTTTATTAGAGTTGTTGGTTGTTTCTTGGCAAGTTCAGCACTTGTTTCTCTTCATGAAACATTCACTTGAGAGCAAAAACTGTGTTGAAAGCCTTAAATTAATTAATTCCATTCATTTAATTTTCTTATTTTTAAATTCTTTTTTGTCAAGCATATATTTTCTTAGTTGTCTTCAACATGCTGTTGTCATGTAAACTTTTATTTTCTCATTCCGTGTCCAATGCACCTAGAATTTTCCATAATTTATTTAGTCTGCCTTTTCTGACTTTGGACATTATTTCTGAGCAGATACAGGAAACACTTTTCTCACAGAAAGAAAAAAAAGAAAGATTACTGTAGTTGCCACATCTTGAGTAGCATAGCAAAAAAAAAGGCAGGGAGATTAAAAATAATTTATAAGACTGAATCACAAAAGAAATTATAAAGTAGATATGTACAACTGAAACCTAAATTAACCTGTAACCACATAATGAGAAGCCTTAATTAATGAAAAGTAATTGATTTTACTTTCTTGGTTTTTATACTCAAGAGAAAAAGTAAATTAAGCATTTTTATTTGCTATATGTATACTTGTGTATCTCTTTCTACACAATAGACGTTGTATTTACAATGATTATCCTTTGGTATTTAAATTCCCATCTTTTCAAACAATGCAATTTTACACTCCTACTGGATTATACTCATTACAGGAGAAAAGTAAAGTACCACGTTTTGAAAAAATTTTCAATACCACGACTCAAATAGGCTCGTATGTTAATACTCAATTTAAAAAAGAACACCCATTCTCCAAGAATATAGGTTGATTATAATTTAACTGTGTAATGTTTATAGAGCAGGTGCTTAGTAAATTATGTAATACATTTAATACATATCAATAATATGTTACTGCCTTAAAATGGCCATATCAAGTCATGTTGACATGTGAACAATGTCTAGAACATCCCCAAGGTTCAATAAATATGTTTTAAAATAGTTGAATTTATTACAGTTTTGTAATTTGACTAATAATCCAGATATGACTCCAGAATCTGAGGAGCATGATACCTGGATTATTTCCAAATTACAGTTTGGAACACATGTAAAATCCACAATATCTTACATTGTCTTCTTACCAACTAAAAGGCTCTGTTTAACAAAGAAAAGAAAATAAGACATAACTCTCACGTGTGTGAGGAGATGAAGAATCAATTATTATTGTGGATCTTACCTTTTGAATACTTTATACATATATTGAATGCTTTTCTAAGATAAGTGTTCAGTTACATCAAATTTTGAACTGCTACTTTTAGAGTCTCATTAACTGAATTGACCATTTTAGCCCAAACTGTTGAACCATGTTTGCTTGTAGATAGCATTTTTACTTTTCTATTTTTTCACCCAGAACTGTGCTCTGTACAATGTAGTCTCAGCAATTCTGTTCATTGTATTTCTAAATGCTATAACAAAAAAAATCAACAAGAGCTGTTATATTCATACAAGGTAATATTATTCTGCCACGAAATGTAAAATATTGATTCATGCTACAACATGAACCTTGAGAACAATTCTAAGTGAAAGAAGCCAGACACAAAATTCCACACAGTATAAGACTTAACTTATATGAAATGTTCAGAAGAGGCAAATCTGTAGAGACAGAATGTAGATCAATGGTGCCAATGGACAGGAAAAGGGTGGGAGGGAATGGGGGAGTAACTGGTAATGTGTATGGGGCTTCTTTTCTGGGTGATGAAATGTTCTGGAATTTGGTAGTGATGGTGGCTACATAACTCTGTGAATATATTAAAAACCACTAGTTTTACATTTTAATCATGGTATGTGGGTGATATCTCAACAAAAGATGTTATAAAAATTAGAGCTATCAGTCTTCACCTTTTGGCTGTTAAGCTCTGATTAGGTCAATGAGTATCTTTCACCTTTTTTGCTTTTAAGAATATGTTTTTCTTAAAGACAAATAGGTGAGGTATTGGATGTGTTAATTAACTAGACTGTGAGAATTCTCTCATAAAGTATGCCTATATCTCATCATCACATTATATGCTTTAAATATATTACAATTTTATTTGTCAATTATACCTCTATAAAGCTGAGGGAAAAAAAGAATCTAGTAAGACAACAGGAAAATGAGAGGTTAGGAAACCTCAGCTGGAGAAGAGAAAACTGGTGAAGTAGGGATAAATGACTAGTGAACAGCCTAATGAAAAATAATATGAAGGAAATGGAAAGGTTATGTGGGGATTTCTTCTCTGCTTCCAAATGCCATCTTAGTTATTAGAACACAGACATCTTTTCTTTTCTCACCCTAGAACTTCTCTGCTCAAACTAGAAACATCCAGGGCACATTTAAAAATGTGTTTTTCTTATGCTGATCATTCTACTAAATCAGTATGAATTGGAAACTCTTTAAACAGGTTGTAATTAAAGTAGTTTGAGAAAAGTTTGAATTTCAGATATACCCTAGGAATAATTCTGGTGGTTGTTTTGAGTTATAGTGACCTGTTTCAATAAACACTAATAAACATGACACGTATGGTTAGGTGATTTAGTTTACGTGCATGTGCAAAATAAAATAGAAGTGCTACGAGTGTGCCTGCTGTAACGATGTGACCAGGTAATTATTTATTGCTAGTGTTTTGGTATATATTTTGAGTAGCTTCCCAATGTCTAGGAATACTGACTTTACAGCACTTACCTCATTATTCATTCCACAAATCAAGTGCCTATGTGCCAGGTGGGTACTCTATGTGAAGGATTTGTTAATGAACAGGAGCGCTCTCACCTTTGTGGAATTTACATATCAGTGGCCAAGATTATTTTTGTAATTTTCTCGTAATCTATGTAATATACTTTTATCACCTGAATGAAATACAAGTGTGCCATTTTTCCTTGCAGTCTTAGAATCTAACTAATACACATGCTGTTTCTATTTCATTTTCACC
>PVKE010006394.1:0-54560 GCA_004027555.1 Craseonycteris thonglongyai | reverse complement strand
AGGTCCTTTACTAAAGACTGCCCCTGATCTTCTGGAGGGGCTTTGGATTCTGAGGTGTGCATTGTGTTTGATGTGGTTCTTTTTGCTTTACGCATGAGTCTGTTTTCCCTCTGTGGGTTTGCCTATCAGATGGGCTTCTCTTTATTTTTTCTTTTGGGCTCAGTTGTGGGAGAAGGAGATTTTGGGAGAGGGTTGGGGGGAGCAGACAGCTTCTGTGTCCTGGGGCACTTCAGGTTGCTGTCTTAGGTGTTAGATAGCAGGGTAGTAAAGGTGTGGCCAGGGGTGGGGGCATGTGAGTAGGAGCTAGGGCGGGCCTGAGACACAATAGCAGATTCCTCTTTCAGCAGGGGGGCTGGTGGTTCAGTTTGGGCGGGGCGCAGGAGCTCTGATCTTTCTCTCCTCTGCCTGGCTGCCCCTCCTTCAATCGTATCTGTAAGCCACGCCTGCAGGGCAGCACTTAGATGGGCTGGGGCTTGGCAGAGGCCCCGGTCCACCGTGCAGTCCCGCGCGCCAGCAATGACACCGCGGCGACCCGGTCGGCAGCCCAGTTGCGCGTGTGGGCTGCAACGCCCTGGAGGCCCGGTGGGCGGGATGCCAAAAGCCCAGTTGTGTGCTCATGAGCAGGCAACAGTGCTGCATTGGCCCGGTGGGCAGGGGGCCAAAAGCCGGTCTTGCGTGCAGGCAGTGGCGCTGCGCCGGCCTGGTGAGCAGGGCGCCAAAAGACTGGTAGCGCGCTGTTGAGCAGGCAGCAGTGCTGCGGCGGCCCGGTCGGCGGGACACCAAAAGCCCAGGTGCGTGCATGCAGCTATGCGCAGTGGCCCAGTGCGCGGGGCGCCGAAAGCCCTGTGCGCACAGGCCGTAGCTCGGGCGGCAGCCGCTCTACGCTCCCGGCTCTGTTGAGACCGCCGGATTCACTCCAAGCACGTCCAATGCAGCTATGCCCACTCAAGCCCCAGCCCTCACTCCAAGAGCCCTGTCCTCAGAAGGCGCTCCCTCACAGTCCATCTCCTCCGTAAATCAGGGGTGCTGAGCTGCTGTGGGCTGGTGCCCTGCTCTCACCCCGCCTGCCGGGAAGTGCCGCCGCCCGCTCCACAGTCCCTGTTCTACTTTAGGCTCTGTCATCTGATTAGGGCACTGTGTGCTGTCCCTTGAGTTCGGATGTTAAATTGTCCACAGTCTTGTGGGGAATCGACGCTCCCTAGGTCTCGGCTTCCCGCCAGCCCTCGATCCAGCTCCACTGTGACCGTAGTCCCCCAATCCCCCTTTGTTTTTGCCAGCCCCGGGCCATGCTCCGAGTCACTGTCCCCGAACGGCTGTTTCCCTTTCCCTCTCCCTTCTCTCCCCTTTTTTCTCTAAACTTTGTGTGTTGTTCCTTGTTGTGTGGTTCTCTTAGTTGAGGTTTCTTCTCAGGGTTTCCCCTGTGGCTTCCCCTCTGTTCACAAGGCCCTTCCCAGGCAGTTACTGGCGTTCTCCTCTCATGCCGCCATCTTTGATCTTGAGAACATTTTTTTCCCAGCAAATTTCTTCATACATGGAAATTTTTCAGCAGACAAAGATTTGTAGAAGTCAACTTATGTTACAGCATTAAACATTTCTTTCAGTGTGATCTGATTGCATGTCAATAAGTTCAAGCTGCAGCTCCTCAGGTGCTGTATCAATATCGGCAGTGATGGGATAAGAGAGCAAATTAAATTTAGGCTCTATTTTTTTGAAGTCCTGAAATCTTCCTGTGACCTCGTTCTCCAAATTCTGCAGATGATACCTAATCTTAGCAGAAACACTTTCAGGCACTTTCTGTTTTCCTAATAAAGGGAAATGACAAAAATTGCCTTTACTTGCTTGTCTTGCAAAAAAATCCTAGTTTTACTTATTTAAATGTGGATACATCCGCCAGCATACTCCAAAAGGAGGGAGCTTTACTTACAATCAAAAGTTGCAGCCATTTACATCTAATGGTAATACAAGATATCATAAGCTAACGCCTAATCAAAAAATGTTATGGAACACAGCAGCTTGCCCTTGGCTTCCTATAGACTTGGCTCAGTGCCAGGGCACCTATCCCACTCCTAGCCACGTGGAGTTGTCTATTATTAGAAGCATTGAAGTTAGAAATTTATAGATTTATTGTTGCAAAGACAAAATTGAAATTAACCAGATCAACCAGGAAAGTGAGTATATACACTGCACATGCGTATTTATGTGGCCTTTCTAGTGGAAAATTCAAGATGAATCCTTGGTCGTGCACGGGAAGAAAATCTCAATTCAAAGCAGATTTTTTCTGATGTCTTGGTGGGCCACAATAAATCCTGTAGCAGGCCACATGCGGCCCACGGGCCTCAGTTTGCCCACCCCTGCTATAGACCAATGTCTCTGATGAACACAGATGCAAAAATCCCAAACAAAATACTAGCAAACAGAATACAACAATGCATTTAAAAGATTATACATCATGATCAAGTAGGATTCATCCCAGGGGCACAAGGATGGTTCAACATATGCAAACCAATCAATGTGATACACCACATAAACAAAATAAAAGATAAAAGCATGGAAAATGGGATGGCTCAGCATGCTTAGTGCTCACTTTGCAGCCCCAGGGACAGAGGATTGAATTCCAGTCCCAGTATGAGAAAACCCATATGCTGAACTGGAGTGTGCTTTCTATGCAAGAGGCCCCCAGTTCAGTTCTCCCCCAATCTCCAGTTTGGCCCCTGGCTGAAGGAGGTGCACCTACAATGAGGGAGGTCCCCAGGTCAGTTTCTATCCAATGCAAACCCTGCCCACCTGTGTGGAACAAAACCATGTTGAAAACTGATGACTTACAACTATGGAGACTGCTCTGGGCACTCCCCCTTCTTTCTGTCTCTTTGTCTCTGTCTCTGCCTCTGTCAAAAACAACAAAATAAATCTAAAAATAAAAGATGAAAACCATATGATTATTTCAATTGCTGCAGAAAAAGCATTCAACAACATACAACATCCATTTATGATCAAAACACTAAATAAAGTTGATATAGAAGGAAAGTACCTCAATATAATAAAGTCTATGTATGACAAATCCTCAGCGAATGTCATACTGCATGCAGAAAAACTGAAACCTTTTCTTCTTAAATCAGTAACAAGAAAGGCATGTCCCCTGTCACCACTGCTATTCAACACAGTGCTAGAAGTTCTAGTCAAAGCCATTAGGCAGGAAAAGAAAATAAAAGGCATCCAAATTTGTAGTGATGATGTTAAACTGTCACTTTTTACAGATGACATGATCCTTTATATAGAAAACCCTAAAAACTCCACTACAAAACTATTAGAAATAATAAATGTGTGCTCGCTTTGGCAGCACATATATTAAAATAGAAATAATAAATGAATACAGTAAAGCTTCAAGATACATAATCAATGTACATAAATCCACAGTTTTATTACATACAAACAATAAAACTTCAGAAAAAGAAATGAGAAAAACAATAGCTTTTGCAATCAAAACAAAAAGAATAAAATACTTAGGAATAAATTAAACAAAGAATGTGAAGGGCTTATACATGGAAAACTATAAGACACTATTAAAAGAAATTGAAGAAGATACAAAGAAATGGAAAGATATTCCATGTTCATAGATTGGAAGAATCAACATAGTTAAAATGGACATATTACCCAAAGCAATATACAGATTTAATGCAATTCCCATCAAAATCCCATAGACATTCTTTAGAGACATAGATTTTTAAAATCATCAGATCCATATGGAACCACAAAAGACCCCAAAGTAGCCAAAGCAATCTTCCAAAATAAAAAAGAATAAGGCTAGAGACATCATGCTCCCCAACTTCAGTCTATACTACAAAGCGTCAATACTCAAAACAGAAAAATAGACACAGACAAATGCAACAGAATTGAAAACCCAGAAATAAACACATAAATATACGGGCAGATAATTTTTTATCAAGGAGCAAAAAATTTACTATGGAGAAAGGAAAGCCTCTTCAGTAAATGGTGCTGGGAAAATTGGAAAACCACATGCACAAGACTGAATCTGGACTATAAACTGTCACCATATAACAAAATTAACTCAAAGTGGATTAAAGACCTCGATGTAAGACCTGAAACAATAAACAGTATAGAAGAAAAAGCATCAATACTAAACTTATAGACCTTGGGTTCAGAGAGCACTTTATGAACTTGACCCCAAAGGCAAGTGAAGTAAAAGCAAAAATAAATGAATGGGACTATATCAAACTAAAAAGCTTCTGTGCAGCAAAGGAAACTGTCAACAAAATAAAAAGGAAACCAACCAAATGGGAGAAAATATTTGCAAACAATGCCTCTGATAAGAGGCTATTATCTAAAATATATAAAGAACTCATACAACTCAACAACAAAAAAACAAATGATCCAATTAAAAAATGGGCAGAACTCAAAAGACACTTCTCCCCTGAAGACATAGAAACAGCCAACAGATATGTTTAAAATTGCTCAACATCACTAGCAATGAGATGCAAATTAAAACCACAATGAGATACCACCTTACACTTGTTAGAATGCTTATAATCAATAAAACAAGGAATACCAAATACTGGAGAGGCTGTGGAGGAAAAGGAACCCTCATACACTGCTGGTGGGAATGTAAATTGGTACAACAACTATGGAAGGCAGTATGGAGATTCATCAAAAGTCAGGGATGTAATTTCCATGTGACCCAGCAACCTGTCTCCTGGGTATCTACCCAATAAAACTTGAAAACTTTAATCCGCAAAGATACATGTACCCCAATGTTCATCACAGCACTGTTCAGGGTGGCCAAGTCGTGGAAACAACGAAAGTGTCCTCTGATAGATGACTGGATAAAGAAGTTGTGGTACATTTACAGAATGAAATACTACTCAGAGATAAAAAAATAAAAAAATAAAAAGATGAAATACAGCCATTTGTGACAACATGGATGGACCTTGAGAACATCTTATTAAGAAAAATAAGTCAGACTGAAAGAATCAAGAAATATATGATCTCACTCATAGGTGGAATATAAAACTGAAAGTAACAAAGAAACAAAAACTCATGGACACAGTCAATAGTTTAGTGGTTACCTGAGGTTAAGAGGGGAGAGGGGAAGAAACCGGGGTGGGGAGAGGCATAGTGAGGGGACATCAGATATATGGTTGATAAAAAGAGAGCTGATTCAATGCATCGACAATGTAATGTAGAATTGTACACCTGGAAACTATGTAATTGTTAGCGACCAATGTCACCCCAATAAAATTAACAATAAAAAAATTGAAATTAAAAAGGTAAAAGAATTTTAAAAATTAAACATATTTTAATTTAATGATAATGAAAATATAATAAATTAAAACGCATAAGATAAAGCTATGCTTAGATAATTATTATTTCAATCTCATATATTAAATTTTAATATCTAAAATCAATGAAGTAAGCAGCCATCCCAAGAAATTAGAAAAAGTACTAAAAATTGAAACCAAAGAAAGAGAAAAGACTCAAGATAAATGCAGAATGTAATAAACTAGAAAACAAATACAAAATGAAAAATATCCACAAAATCAAAAGGCGGATTCTTTGGAAAGAGTAATAAAGCTGATTTTAAAATAAGAAAAACCAAAGATGACAGGATAACTCAACAGGTTGAGTGTTTGCCTTGTAACCAGAAGGTTCAGGAATCAAATCCCAGCCCCAGCCCATGCAAACCCATACGCTGAAGTGCAGCACAACCAGTAACCACTGGGGTGGCAGCAAACGTTCTCACCTCCCATGCAGAAGGCTCCCAGTTCTGTTATAGCCCGTGCCGCCCCACACCCACCTGTGTGGAATGAAACCATGTCATAACTAATGATGTACAACTATGGAGACTGCTCTGGGCCATTCCCCCTTCTCTTTCTCTGTCTGTCTCTCTGTCTCATACATACACACCCTCTCTCAAACAATAAATCTTGAACAAGGAGAGGAAAAGTGAAAGTTAAAGACAATGTCAGACATGATAAGGAGACATCACAACAGGGCCCACCTTTATTAAAAATCACTAGAAGCTAGTATAAACAATGTCATGTCATTACATCGGAAATTTTAGATAAATTTATCAAAACTAACACAAGAACAAATATAAATCTTAAGTAGTTCAATTATTATTCAATAAATCAAATTTATAATTTAAAACCTTTCCATCAGAAACCCCCCAGCTTGGAGGTACTACTCTCAGAAATGCATCAGGAGTACAACCATGTACAAGCACAGGAGGGAACCACAGCAGCACTGTGTGCACTAGCCCTGAGCTGGGAACAGCCCCAGCGTCCATCACGAGCAGAATGGACAAACACATTGTGTCACATTTATTCAGTCATGAGAATTTGTAGACTACAGCTGCCCACAACAACCCAGGTGGAGTTCACAGAGTATATGTGGAGTGAAGGGAGCCATGCATAAAGGACACACACTGTGTTGTTATATTTATGTGAAGTTGGAAAACAGGCAACCTAAACATTAGCATTTAAGGACACATATTTTGGTGGTAAAACTATAAAGAAAATCAAGGTTGTTTTACCATGAATGTCAGGATAGTGGTTAACAGTGGTGGGGATGGAGAGGTGGAGGCGGGGAGGGAGAAGTAGAGGCCGGAAGGTAGAGGCGGTGGACCTGACTGCTCACACTGATGTTGACACTGGTGATGAAGAGAGAGCAGGAGGGAGGAAAGGGGGAGGGAGGGAGGAGAAAGAAGAAAGGAAGGAGAGCGTGGTGGGCCTGCTGATCAATAGCATCCACTACTCAGTCTCCATGTCCAGGAAGACCTTCACCGTTGTTGGAGAGATGGTGGCCAAGTGGAGACAGAGCATGTGCCACACATCAGGGGCCGCCGCCTCTTAGCTCCAGAGTGAGCACAGGTCCTGTACTGCCAGCTTCCCCAATTTTCACGATGAACTAAATATCTGCATTTTCCTGAGATCTCCTCTTTCTTAGATGCTGATGACTAATCAAATTATTTTAACTATAATTCAGGCCAAACAAAATCCATTTCTGTTCCAGATGAGGTCCGTGGGGTTTGAGACCTCTGGGTGAACTCAGAATTCAGTGTTGGGCCTGTCAACCCAGGGGCATGGCTTTGTCCAGCAAGTGTCAGTCAGTAGGCATCTGGTCATGGTGTCAGACTTAGGGGGTAAGAAGGCTGGAAGGCAGGAGAACAAGAGGGACAGGAAATCCAGGGAGGCGCTCATTGAGATGGTTCACTCCAAGATCCAGAAAGCCAGAGGGCCCCGGTGTGGGTCAAGGGTGAGGGAGAAAGGGGAGACTTAAAGCTCCTGTGAGAACAGCCAGCCAAGTTAGCAGAAGTGGGAGAGTCCAGAGTTCCAGAATTCAAGAGTTCCAAAAATAATAAACTTTGCCCTTTTTATTATTTTTTTTCTTTTTACTTTGGTTGCTCTCAACTTGTTGTTGTTGGGGTTTTTTTTAATTCTAATAATTCTGTAGGCAACCAGAAGTGTGAAAAAAATAAAGCACATACACCCCTTCCAAATGATCCAGGCATGAATTCAGACAGCAAGCCATGGCCACAGCAACGGCACCTGTGCTGCATCTGCCTTAGCCCCTGGTAGCTGCCTTGCAGGAAGTGCAGGAAGAGCAGAAAGAGCAGAAGCAGCTAGCAGCGCATAAGAGGTGGTCAGCAGTTGGGAACAGCTGGAGGGAAGTGGGCCAGGGAGCAAACATCAGAGTTTGGGAAATAAGGTTTTGGCTGAACAAAGTTCACTGTTGTTTTCCAAGTAAGCAGATCCTCGTTGGGCCATCCCAGAGAACAGGGCAAGGAGCAAGGAACTGAACTCAGGCTCTCAACTTCTAAGGCTCAGTATGCTTGGCCACCCAACAGTGACTGGCCCTATTGTTGTTCCCTCAGGGCAGAGGGCAGGCAGCAGGCAGCTCGGTGTGAAAGGGGAAAGATAGACAGGCAGTCAGAGCAAGACCACGAGATGAGATGGAAGGAAAAGCACAGAAAGGCCTTTTTTTGCTTTCCATGTGCTATACAAATTTACTGAAATTAATCTCCCATTAATTACTTCATCTTAAACATTTAGATCTGCGCAACCCTGCAGGTGCCTACATTTAAAGTAGTGAGCTCTCCATTCCCAGCAGAGTTTAAGCAGAAGTTCAACTGTTTTCTATCAGAATTCTATTAAAACGACAGGAGGTTGGACGACATAGCCTGTAATTCTTAAAAGTGCAATTTAGCAGAACTGGATAATCCCATTCTGAGTATTCTCATGTGTCAATATTTTAAGTATACAAACCAGATTGTCTGCAAATAGGTCTAATTATCTGCAGATTAGTTGATGAGGTTCTCAGGTATGAAGCAGGGCTTATTTTAAGCAATTACGTTAATTATATAATAATTTTACTGAAAAGCAATGAGTTAAAAAAATTTGAAATAAGACAGTTTCTTTATTTACTCTACACATTTTTCTAATTGTTTCTAATAAACCATCTTTTAAGAGAGGCTCTTTGTAAATTAATTAAATATTCTTGGAAGTCATTATTTTGTATTCTTTAACTCAATAAAAGTCTTTTTTTTTTTTTTTTAATCTAACAGCATATTGATTTCTGTGCTTTACATGTTTGGGTCCCTACAATGACCAGCCTTGCACCTGGAACAGAATAGGTGTTTCATAAATGTTTGTTGAATTAATCAGTTGCAAAGACAGAGGATGTAAACTGTTCGTTTCTGCATATAGGTGATAATAATAGCATTTTGAACACTTTCTCTGTACTAGTAACCAGGCCAAATAAACTTACCATGTGCTTGGCACTGGACCAGATAAAAGAATATATGTCATAATAGATGTCAGAATATATGTCAACCTAAGATGTGGTTGCTATGATTGTCCCCATTTCACAGATGACTCACTGAGGCTGTTGAGTGGTAGAGCCAGGCTTCAGGGCCAGGTCTATTGCACTCCTAAACTACAGTCTCAGACATCGGATTAACTGAATCTCATCCACTGCTCTGTGTGTGGTGTGTTCAGCAGATGTAAACTTCAGTGCCCCCCGTGTAGATGGCTGGCTCCCCCTGGGTGTGCACTCAGCCTACACCCCCAGTGGCTTCTGTGACCCCATGCAGCTTCCCCACCCTCTTGCAGCCTCCCCTCCCCCATGCAGCCTCTCCACCCCCTTGCAGCCTCCCCTCCCCCATGCAGCCTCCCCTCCCCCAGGCCCTAAATCACTCCCAGGTCCTTTGTTCTCCCCACAGCTGCTCAGCAAATTCCTCAATTTGAAATTAGGATCACAGGTTGGAGTGCTACTTCAAATAATTTTGCCAAATGAACCATCTCTCGGTGTTGAAGAATTTATAATGGATGAAAATTTAAAGAGAAAAAATTTTAAGGATTCAATTTGTTGAAATTAAAAAAAAAATCATGGGCCACATCAGCAACAGCAGCTCAGACCCAAAGGACCCTGTCCCCCAGGAAGCTGGCCCAGAGCTAGACTTCCACAAGGGCTCAACCAGCAGCAGAGGCTGGGGGAGGGCCTGCTACAGACGGGAGAGCAAAGTTCAGGCGGATGTCAGGGTTGTTGAAGCATGAGTCAGAGGTGCTGGGGGGCAGGGTGGGGCGTGAACCTCGGTTTCCAATTTCCAATTTCCTGTATGAGGCACTGATTGGCACTGGGGCCTGGCCTTTCATGCACACGACTCTGCAGAACAAAGGCGGATGTGGGGACACATGAAGAACCCCAGCGAGCAAGTCTGCCTTCTCTAAGCTTGATTCTCTTTCCGATTCAGAAGAGGGAGGCAGGGCACAGCGCTGACAACTGTGTCTGGCACCTCAGGCTCCTGGCTTCCTGCCCTTGGACATGGCCCTGAGCTTGGTTCAAGGGATCGGCTAGATGGGCCTTGATGAGTCAAAACAAGGGGGACCCCCATCACCCCAACTAACAAATTTTCCCCATTTTCTGAGGCTTCCTCTCTGCTTAAGAAGCAGGTGGGGATGAATGAGCAAATCCTGAGCATGGAGATGGTGGTGAGTCTCTCAGATTTTCCACCAAAAAATCTGCCTCACAACCAGGAGGTCTCAGCCAGCAGGCTCTCATCAGGCCTGCCTCTGCCTGAGGGTTCCGGAACCCGGGGAAGGCCGCGCGCCCCCCAGGCCCCTCAAAACCGCTGGCCTGCCACTGTGTGAGTCTCGCCAGCATGGAAACCCAGCCCCTCCAGAGAAAGCCCCTGGCCATCTATTTGTCTGGCACCTTGCCTTCCAAGACTCTTAAAGGTGATTCGGTTGGGTGGAATCGTGATAAGTGGCCACTGAGCTTTAAGGGGTGCTCCATGCATTCCCCCCAGAAGAGGCTGACAAGACATCCCGTTTGAAACAGGACAGAAAACAACAGCACTGTCCCATTTCAAACGGTACGTGTGGTCAGCCTAGTCTCACTGGGCCAAATTCCAGGTGTCAGTAGGCTGACCATGGGTGCCCCTTGGAACGGGACAGTGCTATTGTTTTCTGTCCCGTTTAAAATGGGATGTCTGGTCAGCCTACCCCAGAATGATCTTCCATGCGGCACAAAGCACTGGGAAGAATGATCATTTGTGCTGGGGCCTCCTCAGCCTTCAAGAGCAGGGAGGCCGTGGGGCTGGCAGACTCGGAACAAACAGCTCCCACATCAATCAGGTGGTATCAGGGAGATTTCTGCCTGTTCCTGAGCCTCAATTTTCTCATGTGGTAAACGGGCATAATCCTGTGCACTTCGCCAAGTGGTTGTAGTGGTTAAATGAACCCCCTCATGCCCACCCCACCCCCACTGTTGGTTATGCAGGAAGCTTTAGGGCTTTTTCTACCATAAATGGCAGAAGCAGAGCCAGGCAGGAACTCCCACCTTCAGGCAGGACACACGCAGAAATGCCACAGTTCTGTGTCACACCACAGCCTCCAGCACTGTCTGCTTTGCTGGAAGGTCTGCTTACCAGATTCTCTTCGCAGTGTGACCCCCACCCCAGCACAGCACAGGCCTGCTTCCTCATGGGCCCCCTCCCAGGCCCTGCCACAGAACCTGTAGGAAGAGACAGAGAGCTGGCTCGTAGTGTGTCACTGCACATAGACACTCATCTCTCTCCCTCTTTCTCATCACTCTTGACCCCCATGACGCCTGAGCACTTGGGCCCTCAGCCTCTTGGGGAGGAAAGAAAAGTCTCCAGTGTCAGTGCTTTTCTACCCCTCTCTCCAGTGGACACCAGAAGGGGGCAGAAGTAGCCACCTGCTTGGAGGGGTAGCTCATCACTGGCATTGTTCAGAATTACTGGTGGGTTGGGAATCACAATTTAAAAAGCAGCAAGCTCTCTAGAGACCGGCACGGCTCATGGCCACACTGGACACACGCACACCCCTGCACCCTCACCTCCTGGGGACCCTCCTTTGTGCTTCTGACACTCTTATCATAAAAAGTGATCTGCACCTTTGCTCATGTCTCCAGTATGAAAGTAATCAGGAGAGAGTCTCATTAGAAATTCAAATGAGGGTACTCTGCTCCTTAGAAGTTACTCTTGGATCCTTTGGGCAAGCAAACAAATCATCCCCAGAGATCACCACAGACACAGGACGACTCCTGGGGCCTCCTTTTCCTTCTTGAGTTTCTCTCCTCTTTCGGAGATAGCTACATTTAATGAGGAAATTCTGTCAGCGCCAAGGAAAGGAAACCTTCACCAACCACTCTCAGGACCCCAGTCAAGACCTTCTTCTGCTCTGGTTCCCAGAGGACGACCCCATCCACTCATGTGAGGAGTGGGAAGGCACAGAGGAGGGACCCACGTGTTTTACCTTGTACAGGTCACTTCCTGGGAACACTTCCAGAAGAGAAAACACAAGTTTTATTCCACACAATAATGTAAAATAAAAATGACTTAATGAATATATAATCCTAACAGCTTGATACTGTGTGCATTACATTCTACTCTTCCACTCACCCTTCACATATGTCCAAGGGAGATAACTTTTTATCCCCATTTTACAGATGAGAAAATTGAGGCCAAAGAAGTGAAGGATTCCCCCAGGTGGCATAGGAAATGATGGAGCCAAGATTTGAACCCGTCTAAAGCCAAGGTCATTATTTGGTCACCACCCTTTTAGGGTTTCAACTGTGTGGTGACTATCCTGTTACAATGCCTTTCACTTAAGGGTGTCGACATTCCTCATTCATAGAGAATTATCACCTTCTTAAAAACTTGGAAACTGACATTTCTAAAAGCAAATATATTTCCAAACTTTTTGAGGTTAATAATAAAGCTGGAAAAACGCAAGAGACTCCCTGTTCCCTCTCCTCTGTTATCAATATGTGACTTAGATTTGCGTGCCAAGTCAAATTTCTCCAGAACTATATCCTTAGCGGTGACTTATTAAAGAGGAAATCAAAGCTTGCTTTAAAAGTAAATACACCCAACTTTCCATATAATGCTGGACCCTGAATCCACTTCCTGGTTCCACTGTTGACTCAGGTTATATCCGAGATAAGTGACCGTGCACTTATTGCCCCTTCCTCCACCCCAGGGTGAGAGCCCCCCACCCCCCTCCGCTGCCCCGCCCCTCCCAGGAATGCTGGGAGGTGGAAGTACTGTCTTGTGTGGCACCAGTGGGCTTCAGAAGGGACATCAGGCAGAGGTGAGGACCAGGGTCCAAAGTTCCATGTGCAGGCAGTAGCTGCTTGTCCTGTGTCCCTCATTGTAAGGAAAAAGGTCACACATTTGTCACATCACCAATAAAACCCTCTTTGCTGTCTTTTGGCTCTGATCTCACTTGTAATTATGGGGAGGGAGGTGGGCCGGGCTGCACTTTTGGACTCAGATGGCAGGGAGGATAAGAACAAAGGTGACAAGAACCAGTTTAATCACACAGTGAGCATTTTCAAGGAAACAAATAAAAATAGCCAGAAGTGGGTCAGCACTGACACCAAGGTTAGACACAGGAAACTGGGGCAGAGTCCTGGGTAGAGGCAGAAAAAGTCTTATTCTCTGAACACAAATTTGTTCCATGTTTCTGATCTGGTTCTTGTTTTCCCTTTTTTTCTTCTGCTCTCTGTGTTTTGGATACACAGGACACACACACCATCTTCTCAAACCCCAAACTCTCTCCTTTTCCCTGAGGCTAAAGAAAAAAGATTCTTTCAAAAGAACTAGAGAGGCAGGCAGCAAGAAGAAATGCAAGCTGCACTTCACCTATCTTGAGGCTTTCAGCAACCTCAGTGCCTATTGCTTAAGGGGAAAGGGCCGGAAACGCGGGGAGTGGGGGAAACAGTTCACATTGAAGATACTGGCATGCACACGCACACACAGCTGACATGCACACATATAATACTCATGCACACACACAGTATCCATGCACACACAGTATTCATGCACACACAGTATTCATGCACACACAGTACCCATGTACACACAGTATTCATGCACACACAATACTCACACATATACACAGTATCCATACACAAGGAGTACTCATACACACGTACAGTAGCCATGTATAACCCAGAAAGTGATTGTTCCTGTCACCCTAACCTTAAGATTTTGTCAATAGTTGGAGAAACTGGGATGGCTCAGCAGGTTAAGCACTCGCTTTGCAGCCCTGGAGCCTGAGGATTGAATCCCAACCCTGGGCCAGGCGGACCCATATGCTGAACTGGGGTGTGCCCCCAGTTCAGTTCTTGCCGGGGCCTATGTGGGAGGCTCCCGGCCCAGTTCCTGCCCTGTGCAGCCTTGTGCCCACCTGTGGAGTGAAACTATATGGAAAATTAATGCTGTCAACTATGGAGACTGCTCTGCCCCCCCCCCCCACTTTTCTCTGTCTCTCTGTCTGTCTCTCTCTGTCAAAAAACAATAAAAATAAATCTTAAAAAAAAAAAAGATTTTTGTCAGTACTTGTTAGCTCAGACACTATTTCCTTGTGGCCTCAGTGACATGAGTAGGGTAGATTTATTGGCTTTATCAAGAAGAGAGAGAGCCGTAAAATCTGATGTGCAGACATCCCCGGTGGGTCGTCAAGGCCAGGACAGAAACCAGCAAGGTGGGTTCACTTAGTGAGGACCGGCCTATGTGACTGGTAATTTGCTGGAGCACTAAAGTATATGAGGGCTGTCTGGAACGTAGCCAGCCACATAACCGCTTTCATTGTGTTTACAATGCTGGATGTTTTCTAGACAGCCTTCGTACTTCTTCCGGTTCTTATCTGCTTAGAATTCACTGAAACATAAAAGGAGCTCTAGGACTGGGCCAAATAGCATCGATAACACAGACATGCATGCCTACTTGTACATATGTATCCACATACATACTTCATACATTCAACAGAGAACACAGCCCTGAGGATTCTGGAGAAATTGGGGTGTGGAAACAGGTTCCCCTGTGCTCTCTCTCTCTCCTGCTGAAGAGCATGTTCAGCCCATCAAGCCGTCACCCTCGCATCTTCTCCAGGGCAGCCAGGAGGACAAGAGCCCTGTTCTGCAGTTCAGCTTGAATGCAGAATGTTACCAAGGCCTAGGCCAGCTCCCCACACATGTAGCCAGGGGCATTTCCTGTGCTGCAGCCACTTCACTGTCACACAGGAACAGCATCTGTTCTCATTTATCTCAGAACACCATCATGGCAACCAGAGTATTTGCCCAATGAGACTCCCAGTTGTCTGTGAGGAACTGAGCTTTCCAGAAGGATCTAGTGTTTGCTTGAACTTTAAATTCCCAGAGGGCCAAGGACACAGAGTGTTTTTCAAAAATCATTCAATTTTTAAAGATCTGTTGGGCACAAATCTCGCCTCAAAGCCGACTAATCAACCATAGAGACCCAATGAAGCAATCTGCAAGCATAGATGATTATTTTATTTTTAGAGTGGGGCTTTCAGGGTGGGATTTGGTTGCGGGGAGGGGGGGCGGGGGGGGCGGGGGTGGTGGCGGGAGGAAAGCTGTCCTGTCAAGATAAACTCCTTAAGAGCATAGGCAAAATTCCCTTTTCAATGACAGGGTTTGGGTTTGGTTTTTTTTAAATGACAGTCACACAAGAGCGGAAATGAAAAGGGAAATTTTGAGACTTTTCATCCATCCAGAAAGTCCCAGGCCTCTTTCAGAACCTGTCAGGGTAACTGTCGAGCCTGTGGTCACAGGCAGCCATCCCAGGAGGCCTTGCATCACCAGCCACTAGATCAATAAGGAAGTACAATCACCAAACCACAGCCAGCACTTTTCTAAGCCCACATGTTGCTTTAGAGGGTTTTTAAATAAGAGACTTTCCTGTTTTTGAAACCTGTGAATCCACAGGTCTTACAGGTTACTCAGATTAACTTATCACTTGCAGCAACTGCGGCATGAATTTCAAAACTGCTTACTCCAGCCTTCCCGTCCCCTCGTTATGCAGGCATCCATTTACTCACCCAAACCCTATTTACAGTGTAGTGTTGCCAGCTGCTGACACAGACGAAAAACATGCCAGTTATACATTAAGCTTTACGGCTAAAGTTTCTGTGTCAGACCCCATCCAGATGACCCTGATTCACTGACCAGATGGCAGGATAACCACACATAAAAAACCTCAACAGAAACCGTTTTTGCAGTCAGATCAGTGTACCTTCATCCAGCTGTACTGTTTTTCATGCAAACACATACACACATGGTCAAACATAGTATACAAAGTCATCACAGTTCATACGAAACTGTTATAATCATCACAGGATATGCAGCAAATCTATTGGAACATTTTAAAGACAGCCAAAAGACGTCCCAACCCACTAATGAGGTCGTTATCCAGGTTGTTGGAACTCAAATGTAGAAAAGCATGGAGCATGGGTGGAAGTTGTAAGCCATCCAATCCAAATCCTCCACAGTATGCAGGTCAGACTTGTTTTTCTCTTGAGCAAAGAGAAAGATTCCAATTAAAGAGTGTGCTACAAGAACTGATGAGCTAAATCCACAAGCTTCCCGCTTTCCTGCCCAACACAGCAGCTCCAGAGATGGGCCAAACCCAACAACCACATTTAATAGCCGTCTCCTAGTTCCATTTCTACCCTGGCCAGTGGCCACTTGGCGATGCTCAAGCAATGCCTGCAGAATTCATCCTGAGCTCCCTTGCTAGAAGCTTCTGCCCTCCTAGTGCAGACCAGAAGTTAACAGGGGACTTCCAAAAGGTGGTACAGTTTCCATTTTCAGGACCTGCCCAATCAGGGCAAGGATGAGCAACTGATGAACTTGATTCTTCAGCTACAACCAGTGACCTCCCTCTACACTGACTTCACAGAATCCACAAGGCAATAATGAATCTAGCAGACACTTATCTAACCTCACACTTTTTGGTCTTTCTGGGTTAGGACCAACAATTAGCTCATCCAACAAACATGCATCTTCCGAAAAGAACCTGATCTCAGTTTGAGCACACTGGTATTTTGTTTATCTTATTTCTCTGCATTCTAATAAATCTGCCAGCACTGGCATGTTGAGATAGACACTATAAAGCCTTTATGCTGTCATTTTATGTTTGCAGAAGGGTTCCTTCAAAATATTAAAAATTCTCTCATAGAATGTTGAGTGTGAGTGAGGCAATACCAAAAAGTCTCAGAATTCAACTTCTTAAAGGTTATGACTAGCCTCCTGTGGCCTAGACAATGCATCTGTGGGGAACACAAAGATAAGAGAATTCCCAATTCCCTACAGAGGAAGTATTCATTCACGTAGGTAGTATTCATTGTAATACTCAGCGAACAATCTATGATGTTTGTATGGAAAGCATCCTATTCTTCAAAATGGTTTTAAAAGCCTAGCTTTTCCATTCCTCCTTTGGAAAAGCCATTGCTACAAAACTAATATAATTGTGTCCAGTTTTCTGATCCCTGCAAAGTGCAGAAGTTCAGGATTCTTAGGCCTAAGGGCTCTCACCTGACTTAGGCTGAGCATGTGGGACAATTGCCCAACCACCTCTCACTTTGGCTGTGTGGCCGTGGCTCTGTGCCCTCTCTCCAGAGGAGAAGAATGTTGCCTGTCCCCTTGTCCACCACTGACAGCCTATCCCCAGGCCTGCTGCCAGGACAGCATGTTCCCTGCTGTTCTGGGCCTAGCAGCACAAATGCCAAGGAAGGCACTAGGCAATAGGTACCTCTGACAAAGGACCCTGTCATCGGTCTTCTCATCTTACAGAAGTGCTCCATTTAGGGTCACTACAAACCCCATTTCCTCAGACCAACAAAGCACAGAGGAGAATAGCATGTCTAGGCAAACTTAAGATGCCTTCTCGTATTTGTGTCTATGAATAGTTTCTCATCTTACAGGGTGCTCACTCAGTTTCTTTGTTTTTAATCACAAAATATCATGAAAGGAATTCAATTAATGCTAGTATGGGATGTTTTACAGAGGTTGCCTGGAAGAATTGTTTTGTATTTATTTTAATCAAAGAAATTTGAATTTTTTAATTTTCTTGAAAGTATGACCTCTGATTACAAATATCAGACATTGTAAGCAAGTTTTTTAAGCTCATTTTAAAAAGATTTTATTATGAAAATTTTCAAATATTTCAAAGGAAGAATATTATAATAATAACTAAGATTTTTCCACATTTTCTTCACTTGTCATGTTTTTGGTCTTTTCTCTGTTTCTCTTTGCTAAACTATCTTTACAAAATTCCCAGACCTCATGTCACTTGACCCCTTCATACGTTAGTCTCATTGAAATGCATAAACATTTTCTCATGTAGCCACCACCCTATAAAGGTCCCTTAAAAAAAAAAAAAAGAAAAATATTTATTTTATTTTTATTTTTTTGACAGAGACAGAGAGAGAGAGACAGAGAGAAGCAGGAGGGCCCAGAGCAGTCTCCATAGTTGTACATCATCAGTTTTCAACATGGTTTCAGTCCACACAGGTGGACAGGGGCCGAGCAGGGCAGGAACTGGGCTGGGGGCCTCCCACATGGGAGCCAGGGCCCGAACTGGGGGGCGAGAACTGAACTGCTTGAGGCCGCCCACATGGGAAGAGCACCCCAGTTCAGCATATGGGTCCACACAGGCCGGGGCTAGGATTCAATCCTTGGTCCCTGGGGCTGCAAAGTGAGTGTTTAACCCACTGAGCCATCACCCCTTCCCCTATAATGCTCCCTTTTAAAAGCAGGACAAGAAGTTAGCTTTATGAAGATCACAAAGATTCCATGGATACTGCTGTTGAGATAACATTTCCAGTGAGCACAACATACAGACTCAAAAAGCACTAAATCTTGAAGACATTTGGGCAGAAGCAACATGGTGTGTTCTGAAAGACTGAGTTCACTCAACAAGGGCTCGAGTGAGGATGAAGTGTCTGAATATCAAGCAAATAAAGAGGGGGCAACCTTTCTAAATGAGTGTATTTATGCATGCAATTTTAAATATGCATGTAATTAAATCAATACATTAAATTTTATAACCAGAAATTTGACTATTTCACTTGCATCATCAAAGTGTTCATATTCAAGCTAGCCAAGAAAAGAAAACACACAACACTTTTGTAACCTGCTCATTGGGAAATAGGGCATTGCTTCAGATCTGGGGTTGCATATGTGCTATCTTCAACCCATTGCCTACCAGTCCCTGCCAAGCCTGTTCTTCCTAATTAAAGCATTTCCTGAGTATCTATCAGGTGGCAAGCACTGTGCCAAGCCCTGAGTGCACATGCATGCTGTGCGAATGCCAGCCCTAAGGGTGTCTTACTATCCCCTGATTTTTACAGTTGTTTTCTGGAGGAGATAAAGATGGAACATAGGCCTGACTTATTCTGTTCTAGTGTGCTGCCTCTGCGAGCTCTTTTTCTCTCCCTTTCCCCAAGTAGCCACTTTAGTTCCACTGTGAACCATGTGGCAGTATTCATGTTTCTCCTACAGGCTCACACTAAGGAGAGGAGGTTGGGAGGAGGGTCGGTGTCTACATAACACACTGTAGTACAGCCATCGTTCCATTTTGCCATTGCAGAGTCATTGTTTCTGACCATAATAGTCTGGTGATAAACAATAGATGGCATCTCCAAATGGTCTCTGAAATTCCACGAAGACAATGAAAGTAGCCGCAGCATCTGCAGAGGCTCAGCCGTACGGGCAGCTGGATGCACTGGAACTTCACCGTGTTCCCTGTGCTCTCCTTGCTTATGTCTAGTCATGGGCCGGCTGCGTATTCAGAGTCTTACTCCATTTGACAGTTGCTCTCAACCATCTCCTCTAGCATGAACTCACCCTAAGATAAGGAAAAGAAACAGCACAAAGGCAGTGGAGCTTGGCAGGTGGTCCCAAACACACAGGGTACACACAGGCCCCTGCAGAACTCAAAAGCAAAACAAAAACTCTTCTTTCCCACCATCCCTGAACTGAGGGGCATCCCCAGTCAGTTTGTCTTTCTTCATTGCGTTGTCATTAAAATGTGATATTGGAGGACCATGGCTAAAATAGCCAGATAATATTATCCAATTAAAGTGTAAAAACGCCATATAAATGCTACAAGAGCTGCACCTTAAGCAGCCACATCTGGTTCCCCAAAAAGCACCCCAATGCATCCCCTAACAGTAAAAACATTCAAGAGGGAAACGATTTGGCTAGAAATAAACTGCAAATTGATAAACACTTAGTTGCCAATGTTGTGTTTATTATTTTTTACTAGGATAAAAATTAACTCGGGCAGCCTTGAACTCTACCATCTGGGCAATGGAGTCAGTACTGTATTTCTTTATCCTCGGGTTACAAGCGGGTTCCCAGCCGCCAGCTCCAATCTTAGTTGTAAACAGGCCCTGGGGTCCAGATCACAGAGCTGAGGAAGATGGGGGAGGGGGGAATCTAGGAAGAACAGTCATGGTGTCAGCAAGGGCAGCCTTGGACGGCTCCCGCACCAGTTGGGGTCACCTCCTCATTCTTGGAGTTCTATTTCCTGAGCAAGAGGTTTCCACGAATGCCTGAAAATTGCTCTCACCACCGAAGTCTGAGTGGGCTGCAGGGAGGCAGCCTCCAGGCAGAGCAGAGGGCACAGGAAGGTCAGGCAGAGGAGGTGGCTGCTCATGGGGCCAGAGGCAGAGGGGGCTGGAGGGCAATGGACACTGGCTGAGAATGGGAAAACATCAGACGCAATGCGCCATGGGGCGCGGTGGACACGGGGGGGGGGGCGCACTGGGGGGCATGGAGCACGGTGGACACAGGGGGTGGGCCGCAGGGCAGGGAGCGCGGTGGACACGGGTGGGGGCGCACTGCCGGGCAGGGAGCGCAGTGGACGCTGGCCAGGCCTGCAGGGGACAGAGGGCGCGCCCCTGCCCGCTCCTGGCTGCAGCTGGCCACATGACCCCCTGTCCCGGGCCCTTTTCCGGGGGCCTCCGGCAGCTGGCTGGCTGGCTGGCTGCAGCTCCACGCCCCACCCGCGCGTGGTCTGAGTTATTACTCATGGAAATCCCCTCTGTTTCAGGGAATCAGGTAGCTTTCAAACTCCCCACAATTAATGGCCCTTTTGGTCCAGGGAGAAGGACACAAAACAGCAGGCTGCAGGCTACAGGTTTCCAAACAGGCTGCTTGGTTTCTAGTAAATTAGAGGGAGTGGGGGGCTGAGGAGCCAAGTACTGCTATATCCTGCAGCAGGGGGGCCATCCTTGACGTCAGCAAGATGTCGCTCTCCCCTTTCCCTTCCTTTCCCTCCTCACTTACCGTCCACATCCATCTCTTCCCTCCCTCCTCCTTCCCTCTTCATGTCAAGGAGACCAATGGCATGGGGTCGCTCTGGAAAATGACTCACAGTTTTGCAACATAACTCAGAGGCTCCAAAAATTCCCACATTTTCTAAAATGAAGACTGTGGGTTGGTGGACACTCAGCCACGGCCTAAATTAGCAAGTCAAAAGCACGTGTGACTCACAAAGAGGAGAGGCTGCGGGAGAGCACAGAGGAACCACCACTGGCTGAGCTGAGCGTTCCTCCCTTCAGCTGGCCCGGTTAGCAGTTCTGTCTGAGGCAACATTCTTCCTGGGGCACACAACACATTCTCGTCTTTGTCAGCCTGACACTGAATCCTGAGGCGCAGGGCTCTCCTCCCCTTCCACTACATCCAGGGACCCAGCTATACTCCCCTCACTCCCCCAGACCTCTTACCCTCATCCCCTGCCCTGGTTTTTCTTTTTTTCTTTTAGAGAGATTACAGGGACTTTTCATTTGCCTTTGTAAGAAAGTAAAATTAACTTTATTATTTTATTAGTGTTGAATTTATTAGAGTGCCATTGGTTGGTAAAAATTACATAGGTTCCAGGTATACTACTCTACATTACATTGTGTATGCATTGCATCATGTGCTCACCACTCAGCATCAGCTCTTTCCATCACCATATATTTGACGACCCCTCCCTACTCCCCCTTGCCCAACTCTCCCACCCACCTCTCCCATTACCCCTCAGGTGACCACAAAACTATTGAGTGTGTCCATGAGTCTTTCTTTCTTTGTTCCTTTCAGTTTTATATTCCACCTATAAGTGAGGTCATATGTTTCTTCGTTCTTTCAATCTGACTTATTTTGTTTAACAAGATGGTTTCACGGTCCATCCATGTTGTCACAAATTGCTGTATTTCATCTTTTCTCATCACTGAGTAGTATTCCATTGTATAAATGTACCACAACTTCTTTATCCAGTCATCTATCAAAGGGCACTTTGGTTGATTCCACCACTTGGCCACCGTGAACACTGCTGTGATGAACATTTGGGTACATATATCTTTGCAGATTAAGGTTTTCAAGTTTTTTGGTAGATACCCAGGAGAGGGATTGCTGGGTCATATGGTAATTCCATTCCTAATTTTCTGAGGAATCTCCACACAGCCTTCCATAGTGGTTGTACCAATTTACATTCCCACCAGCAGTGTATGAGGGTTCCTTTTTGTCCACAGCCTCTCCAGCACTTGTTATCCCTTGTCTTGTTGATGATAGCCATTCTAACAGGGGTAAGATGGTATCTCATTGTGGTTTTAATTTGCATCTCCCTAATTGCTAGTGATGTTGAGCATTTTTTCATATATCTGTTGGCTGTTTGTATGTCTTCAGGAGAGAAGTGCCTGTTCAGGTCTTCTGCCCATTTTTTAATTGGATCGTTTGTTTCTTGTTGTTGTTGAGTTGTATGAGTTCTTTATATATTTTAGATATTAGCCCCTTATCAGAGGCATTGTTTGCAAATATTTTCTCCCATTTGGTTGGTTTCCTTTTTACTTTGTTGATGGTTTCCTTTGCTGTGTAGAAGCTTTTTAGTTTGATTTAGTCCCATTCATTTATTTTTGCTTTTCCTTCCCTTGCCTTTGGGGTCAAGTTCATAAAGTGCTCTCTGAACCCAAGGTCTATAAGTTTAGTGCCATTGCCTTCTTCTATGCACTTTATAGTTTCAGATCTTATGTGGAGGTCCTTAATCCACTTTGAATTAATTTTGGTATATGGTGACAGTTCACAGTCCAGATTCATTCTTTTGCATGTGGTTTTCCAATTTTCCCAGCACCATTTACAGAAGAGGCTTTCTTTTTCCCATTGTATATTTTTTGTTCCTTAGTCAAAAATTATCTGTCCATATATTTGTGTGTTTATTTCTGGGTTTTCAATTCTGTTCCATTTGTCTGTATGTCTGTTTCTCTGCCCAAACCACGCTGTTTTGAGTAGTAATGCTTTGTAGTATAGACTGAAGTCAGGGAGCATGATACCTCCAGCCTTATTTTTTTTTCGGAGGATTGCTTTGACAATTTGAGACCTTTTGTGGTTCCACTCTTCAATTTTTTTAATAGTGTCTTATAGTTTTCCGTGTATAAAGTCCTTCACATTCGTTGTGAAGTTTATTCCTAAGTATTTTATTCTTTCTGTTTTAATTGCAAAAGTTAGTTGTTTTTCTCATTTCTTTTTCTGAAGTTTCTTTGTATATAAAAATACTGTGGATTTTTGTACATTGATTTTGGATCCTGCAACATTACTGTATTCATTTATTATTTGTAATAGTTTTCTGGTGGAATCTTTAGGGTTTTCTATATAAAGGATCATATCACCTGCAAAAAGTGACAGTTTAACTTCTTCACCACCAATTTGGATGCCTTTTATTTCTTTCTTCTGCCTGATGGCTCTGGCTAGAACTTCCAGCACTGTGTTGAATAGCAGTGGTGACAGGGGACATGCCTATCTTGTTCCTGATTTAAGACTAAAAGGTTTCAGTTTTTCCCCATTCATTGAGTGTTTTCATATATGGCCTTTATGTTGAAGTACTTTCCTTCTATACCCATTTTATTGAGTGTTTTGATTATAAATGGATGTTGTATGTTAGTTTTGGGGTTTTTTTAACTTTTATTTATTTATTTATTTTTATTTATTTATTTTTTTTGACAGAGAGAGAGAGAGATACAGAGACAGAGAGAGAACTGAACTGGGGGAACTCCACAGTTCAGCATATGGTTCCGCATGAGCCGGGGCCAGGATTCGATCCTCAGTCTCCAGCGCTGCAAAGCAAGAGCTTTACCCACTGAGCCATCCCGGCTTCCCCTGTTGTATGTTGTTGAGTGCTTTTTCTGTATCAATTGATATAATCATATGGTTTTTATCTTTTATTTTGCTTATGTGGTGTAGCACATTGATGGATTTGTATATGTTGAACCATCCTTGTGCCCCTGGGATGAATCCCACTTGATTGTGATGTATAATCTTTTTAATGCATTGTTGTATTCTATTTGCTAGTATTTTGTTTAGGATTTTTGCATCTGTGTCAATCAAAGATATTGGTATATAGTTTTCTTATTTTGTGATGTTCTTACCAGGCTTTGGTGTTAGGGTAATGTTGGCCTCATAGAATGAGATGGGAAGTATTGCCTCTTTGTCAATTTTCTGGAAAAGTTTGAGGAGGATAGGTGTTAATTTCTCTCTGAATGCTTGGTAAAACTCATTAGTGAGACCATCTGATCCTGGAGTATTATTTTTGGGAAGGTTTTGGATGATTGTTTCAATTTCCTTACTGTTGATTGGTCTATTTGGATTATCTAGTTCTTGATTCAGTCTAGGTAGACTATATGTTTCTAAAAACTTGTTCATTTCTTCTAGGTTATAAAATTTGGTGGCATATAGTCCTTTATAGCATTCTGTATGACCCTTTGTATTTCTGTGGTACCAGTTGTAATTTCCCCTCTTTCATTTCTAATTTGGAATATTTGTGTGTTTTCTCTTTTTCCCTTGGTGAGTCAAGCCAGGGGTTTGTCAATTTTATTAATTAAAAAAACAAAACAAAAACAGCTCCTTGTTGCATTAATTTTTCTTTCTTTTTCTTTTTCTTTTTTTTTTTTTTATTCTGTATTTCATTTAGTTCTACTTTATTTTTTATGATTTCCTTTCTTCTGCTGGCTTTGGGTGTTTTTTGTTCTTCTTTTTCTAGTTCTTTAAGATGTGACATTAGGTTGTTTACTTGTGATTTTTCTTGTTTCTTGAGATAGGCCTGTGGTGATATATATTTCCTTCTTATTACTGCCTTTGCTGCATCCCAACATTGTCACATTATGTTTTCATTGTCATTTGTTTCTCTGTATTTTGTTTTCTTTTTTCTTTTTTGACCGTCACTTTTTAATAACATGTTGTTTCATCTCCATGTATATGTTGTTTTCCCTGCTTTTTGTAGTTGATTTCCAATTTCAAAGCTTTGTGATCAGAGAATACACTTGATATGATTTCAATCTTCTTAAGTTTGCTGAGGCTAGCTTTGTGTCCCAGCATGTGGTCTATTATTGAGAATGTTCCATGTGCACCAGAAAAGAATGTATAGTCCTCTGTTGTAGGATGAAGTGTCCTGTAAATGTCAACTATGTCTAATTGCTGTAATGTATCATTTAAAGCTGATATTTCTTATTTACTCTCTGTTTGAATGATCTGTCCATGGCTGTCAATGGGGTGTTTAGGTCCCCTCCTATAATTGTGTTCTTGTCAGTTTCCCTTTTTAGATCTGTTAGTAGTTGCTTTGTAAATTTTCATGCTTCTCAGTTGGGGGCATATATATTAATAAGTGCCATGTTTTCTTGTTGTATTGTTCCCTTTATCATTATGAAATGTCCATCTTTGTCTCTTATTATCTTTTTGATCCTGAAGTCTGTTTTGTCAGATATAAGTATGGCTACACCTGCTTATCTCTGGGTGCCATTTGCTTGTAGTATTTTTTTTCCACCCTTTCACTTTGAATCTGTGTTTGTCCTTGTGGCTGAGATGTGTCTGTTGTAGGCAGCATAACGTCGGTTTTTGTTCTTTAATCCAGTTTGCTACTTTGTGTCTTTTTGTTGGTGTGTTCAGTCCATTTATATGCAGGATAATGATTGATATAGGACAATTTCCTACAGCCATTTTATCATTTATTTTCTGATAGCTGGGGTTTTTTGTTTGTTTGTTTGTTTTTTATTGCTTCTGTTACTTTGCTTTTTTATTTCCATTGGTTATTTTGCTTTGATGGTGTTTATGACTGTTTTCTTTGTTTTCTCTTTTTTATTTTTCTTACTATGTATCCCAGTTCTAAGTTCTTTTTCAGTGGTTACCATGAACTTTATGTAAAATCAAGTTTCATATATGCAGTGGTTCCTTTTCTTAAGGATGTTTCTTATCTCCATTCTCTTTGGAAATTTAAGCCCTTACTTCCTCCCCTTTTATGTTTTTGTTGTTCCAGTTTACCTCTACTTATTTTTACTTTTTGTTTTAGGTCCAATCACCTGCTTTAGTATTCCTTAAAATGCTGGCCTTGTGCTGGAGAATTCCTTCAGGTTCTGTAATGTGAAAAGGTCTTTATTCCTCTTTCAAATCTAAAAATAACTTTGCTGGGAACAGGATTCTTGGCTGATAATTTCTCTCTTTCAATATTTTGAATAATTGATTCCACTTCCTCTTGACTTGTAGTTTCTGTTGAGAAATCTGATGATAGTCTGATTGGCTTTCCTTTATAGGTTATGGTGTTCTTTTTCTGGCTGCCTTGAGGATTCCTTGTTGATCTTTGACCTCTGATATCTTCAGTACAATGTGCCTAGGAGAGGGTCTGCTGGGATTCAAGTAGCTAGGAGTCCTGTTTCCTTCTAGAATTTGAGGTCCCAGTTCTTGCCATAGATTTGGGAAGTTCTCATCTACTATTTATCTGAGCAAATTGTCCCCATTTTGCCCTCTGTTCCCTCCAGAATACCGTTATTCTTATGTTATTCTTTCTAATGGAGTCAGGAGGGTTCTTGTAGATATCTTTCATTTTCTTAGCTCTTAAGGTCTCTCTGTTCTTTCTTCTATGACATTTCCAAATTTCTGTCTTCAGTTTCACTAATTCTTTCCTCCATCTGGTCAACTCTGCTACCTATGCTAGCTATTTCATTTTTCATTTCTTTTAGTGTGTTATTTCCAGAATTTATATGTGCTTCTTTTCTATAGTTTCAACTTGCTTTCTGAGATCATTTAGCTCCCTCTGTGTACTCCACCAATTTTCTTTGATCTCTTTGAGTGTTTTCAGAGTTGCAGTCTTGAATTCTGTATCATTTAACTCAGATATTTCCATATCTTCAAGCTCCTTTCCTGAACATTTTTCATTTTCTTTTGAGCACCTTTCTTACCAGGGTGCTCATTGCTGTTGTTACATTTCTTTTCCTGGACATGAGGACTTTCCCCTGGTAAATGTGAAGAGATCTTTCTTTATATTATAAGACACTAACACCTAGCTGGTGTTAGTGTCTTATAATATTTTCTCTTGTTTATTTGGTTTACTCACAGTGGGAGACTTCCTAGAAGATAGGCTTTTCTTTGACTCAGTTGCCCTGGTCTCTGTGTGCCTTCTCACTGCAGTCAGAAGCTGCCACACCTGTGTTTCAGTTCTCCTTGATCTGTCTGTTGGCTATAGCAGGAGGAGTGGGGGTGGGGTTTGCTGGGAGAGGCGCAGGTCTGTTTGCTTCACAGAGTAATGGCATCTTTCCACCAGCAGCTCACTGAAGGCAGGCTCTGGGCGGAGCTGGCAGGGCCAGCTTTGGGAGTGAGCAAAGGGAAGCAGTCAAGTTCTGTGTCCAAGGACTCGCAGTGTTCAGGCCACAGCCTCACCTCATCGAGGGCCACTCTGCGCTTTAGCTGCCAGCAAGCTCCTATTGCCAGCACTGCAGCCACCAGAATGCCCACCTCCTGCTCCCGTCACAGGCCTTATACTCCGCAGGCCCCTAGCTCTAACCACCTGACTCAAGCACCGGCAGCCGGATCCTCACTCTAGTCACCTGCACCGATCTCTGTCTAGTGCTGGGGCCTCGCTCCAGCCTCCCATCCCGCGCCCCGGCCTCCCACCCTGCTCTCCGGCCCTCGCCCACTCTCTGGCCCCCCGCCCCACTCTCTGGCCGCCCTCCCTGTGCCCCGGCTGTGCCTCCGGCGCTCCCACCGGGGCCTCTCACCACCGTCAGCCGCACCCGCTTTCTCCATCCACGCCGCGCTCTGGCCTCGGCGCCTCCGCCTCTGTCCGTTCCAGGCCCCCCACCCGCCCAGCGTCGTTCTGCCCCTGGACCCGTGTCCCCACGCTGCCACCTCCGTCAGTCTCTCCTCTGCTGGACTCGGGTCAGCCTCTGGGTGGGTCCCTGGGTGGGTCTCCGGGTCGCGCTCCACGGCGGGTCTCCACGCGGCTCCCTTTCTTTCTCTCTCACTCGCCTCCGCTTCTCCAGCTTTAGGGATTTTCTTGTGATGCGTGGGCTCCGCAGCCGAGGCTGTGCGCTGCTTAGGGATTCTCTGGTTGGATTTTAGTTGTTTAAATTGTGGTCTTTCCAGGAGAGGTTTCAAGAGCTCCTCTCATGCCGCCATCCTGATGACATCTTCCTGGTGAATTTTCTTCCACTCATGAAAGAAACAACTGTCCCCATGTTAACACAGAATGATGTAGAATATTGTTTCCAAGCCTAAGTGAGCACTTGTCACCTGACTCTGCAGTATTTTTGTTTTCCCTTTAACTTGTTTTCACTGGCCCCGTGGTTTAAGCAAGAACATGCCATGGCAGGGTCGAGCAGTCAGTCACGAGGGGAGTGTCAGCGGAGTGGGCAACTTCTTCTGTGGCTGTTAATTGCCAGGCAGCCTCAGCATGACTGCTTTGTGTGGAGAGTAACCAGCCTCTCTCATGCTTTGCCCAGGCAGCTCTTTAAAATTGGACATCTGTCCCTGACCTCTTGTGATGAAGCGTGTTTCCAAGCAGGGTAGGTGGGGAGCAGGCCCAAGCTACACAGGCCCTGATTTCTCCCTGGGCCATGTGGTGACTCCTCTCTCCTCTCTTCTCTGATCAGGACAGTGAGGGCCTGAGAGGACCTTGGGACAGGGAGCACTTTGTCAGTCAGCCTGTGGACATTGCACACATGAGGTTCCTGTGAAACGCATCTTGGCAATGAAAGAATACATACACACATAACCCAAGTGAGGTCAAAGAATCTATTCAGAAGTAACACCTGGAACCTACAAGAGAAACTTTGGTGTGCATGTACTGGAGGGTGGGGGTGAGCGGTGCCTGGGAGTATCACAAGCAGGGAGCCTCCAGCCACAGCACAGGCCCAGCACATGGTAGAACTGTAGCCTAAGTGTTGGGAGGACGGCTGAATGAGCAATGCATAAATAAGAGAAATGAATGTGTTTAGAACACAAAGAAGGCAAAGAAGGAGCCCAAACTTTCTGGGAGGTGAGGAAAATGGGGTGGGAGCATGTCTGGGGAGAAAAACATTTGTTTTGACAGAGAACAGACTTCTAAAAAGTATAAATGCAAACCAGCACTCTGACATAAGGATAAGTGACAATAACAACATTAGATGACACGTATTAAACACATTCCCTACACCTATGCAAGTGTCTTCAGAACACCATCTTGTTTAGTTCCCTCAGGGAGTGGGAACAGGCTTGAGGCTATGTCCACACTTTGGGGCAGCAAGAACAAGAAGCTTGGACCCAAAGCACTTAGGAGGACTTGAAGCAGACATCCCTAACAAGAGCAACCCAGGAAGATATTCAGAGTGGGCCAGAGTGGGCCCTTTGGTGGCCTTGTCCACCTTGTCTGGCCTCCACTGTGGTTCCTGCCTCCACCAGCCACTTGTTCCCTGGCTGACTTACAGTGCACACCTGGAAGGCAGGACCAAGCTCTGACCTCCAGGCAGAAAAAGCCAGCCTGGGGAAGCTGGCATGGTTCAGCGGGTTGAACTCTCACTTTGCAGCCCCGGGGACTAAGGATCGAAACCTAGCCCCGGCCCATGCAAACCCATGTGCTAAACTGGGGTGTGCTTCCCATGTGGGAGGCCCCCAGTTTGGCCCCTGGCTCACGGGAGTGTGCTTCCCATGCGGGAGGCCCCCAGCCCAGTTCCCATACTGCACAGCCCCACCCACCTGTGTGGAACAAAACCATGTCAAAAACTGATGACATACAACTATGGAGACTGCTCTGGGCCCTCCCCCTTCTCTCTGTCTCTGTCTCTGTGTGTGTCTCTCTCTGTCAAAAACAATAAAATAAATCTTTAGAAAAAAGAAAAAGCCAGCCTGCCTCTGCTCTGCTCCCACCTCAGAAACACCAGCCCTTCTGAGGACACCCCCTACACCCCACATGTGCTCCTCTGGGACCCCCTGACCCAGCCCTGCTGGGTCATTTCTGGGCACTCAGGGAGCATAGTCCAACCTTCTGGAACATTAAGTGATGCCAAGGCGCCTAAGGGCATCTCTCACCTTTAAGAGGAAACAAGGAATGTATGTTTTGACCATTGAAGAATTTGTGACTCAAGTTGATTAAACATGAGCAGGTTCTCCTGTAACTTTGTCATGAGGATGCTTTCTCCACCTCCCGGTTCCTCTCCTGAAAGCACATCTTCTGCCTTTGGGCACTTCAGGGGACTTCTCTCCTTCATGGTCTGCATGTTGCTCTGTTGAATCCGCTCCTTTCTCACAAACACCATACAGCCCGTGGTTGTGCATTTAGTAATGCCGTACTGTGAGAGCATAACTATGAATCTCATCATCTCGTGTAAAAGGTTTCCACCGGGAAGGCACATGGCAAAGGAGCTCCTGAGGGTCAGTCTCCAGGGCAGAGTAGGGTGACTATCAACCTGAGCTTCCTTCCCACACTCAGGCACCCTGGACCCCACCCCACTCACCACATACATCCCGGCAGATTGGATTCCCATCACCTATCTACTGACACCCATTAAAAATATGGACTGTTGACAGGTTCTGGAACACTGCTCTGTGACTTGGTAACTACCTGAACAAAGGGACAGAACACTCAGCCACTGCCAGGTGGTTTGGCTAACAGCACACAGACCAGTACGTGCCGCATGAGGGGAGCAAAGACGAAGCAGATGTCCCAGTGTCCTCCTGACACAGCAAGTTGCCAGACTGCTACACATGTCCAGTTGTGACCTCGGTGTCCCTTGAAGGTAATGGCCAGTGCACACTCTCCACAGCCCCAGATGCCTGGTTCTAATCCTGGCCAGTTGGTGTCCTGAGCCTCAGGCGCTTCATATGTGAAATAGAGTAACAGTTCCTTGAGGGGCTGATGCATGTATATGAAACCTCATTTACAGTAGACGCTTCAGAACTTGACTCTGTAATAAACAAAAATGCTTAGCAGCAACAATTGGCACAGTGGCTTTAAACTAAAGACAATACGAGCTACAATTACCTGCACAGTTTTTATGATTCCATGTGTTAAGTACATTATCTCCACTAACACTAGTCCTGAAAGGTAGGTATTATTATCCTCATTTTACAGATAAGAAATCTGGCTCTGAGCACCTAAGTAACTTGCCCAAAGTCACACAGCCAGTTAGTGGCAAAGAGATGGCTTACACTGAGGTAATGCATGCTCAGTGCGTGCACGCCCCAGGGCAACCCAGCCTGGTGTGTGCTTCCTTCTTGAGCTCTCACTACAGGCAACACAGTTAATGCCAAGTGACTTTGCAGAGGGCTATAACCGTGTGTGTGCATGTCCATCTGTGTGCCTGTGTGTGCATCTGTGTTTATACATGTGAGTCTGTGTGTGTCTATGTGTGTCTGTGTTTATACATGTGTCTATGTGTTTATGTGTATATCTGTGTGTCTGGGTGTGTCTGGGTGTGTACCTGTGTGTGTGTGGTTCTGTTTTTACATCTGTGTGTGAGTATGTGTGTCTGTGTGTCTGTATGTCTGTTTTTATATCTCTGTATGTGTTTGTGTCTGTGTGTGTGTCTGTGTGTGCATCTGTGCATCTGTGTATGTCTGTTTTTACATCTGTGTGTGAGTCTTTGTGTCTATGTGTGTCTGTGTGTGTCTGTATGTCTGTTTGTTTTTATGTGTGTGTGTGTCTTTATGTCTATGTGTGTCTGTGTGTGCTTCTATGTGCATCTGTGTATGTCTGTTTTTACATCTGTGTGTGTCTCTGTGTCAGTGTGTGTCTGTTTTTACACCTGCGTGTGTGTTCGTGTGTTTCTGTGTGTCTCTGTGTGTGTCTGTGTCTGTGTGTGTATTTTTACATGTTTGTGTGTCTGTGTGTCTATGTGCATCTCTGTGTGTCTATGTCTTTGTGGACATGTGCCTGTCTGTGTGTGTGTCTGTGTATGTGCATGCCTCTTGCAGAGCCACAGGCATCCATAGGTGAACTGTACTGGAAATGTGCCCATGGGACAAGCCGGGGCAGAAGCCTTGGCTCTGGATGGTGACAGGCACACTTCTGCTCCTGTCCCTCCTGCCTCCTTCGTGTCTCAATGTTAGAGACTGCTTTGAGCTTTTCCTCTTTGGCAAAGCTACACTTGTTAAGAAGCCAGGAACATAAAAATGGCAGTGGCCTTGGATGTCATTCTCTAAAGTAGCAGACCAAAATTTCCTCACTGAATCAGACCCCATCACATACCAACTATGAGTCACACCAGCCTGTGAGCCGCTATTAAGCAGAGCGGCCATGGGGTGATACATATCGGTGGCTGTCTTAGCAAATGACAAGCATTGCCTGCCTAGTCATGGGTCATATTCACACACATCACCTTACAGAACATTGCTTCGTAGCTCTTGAGATGGTTTCTGTCAATATTTACAGAACCAGGAACTTCTTGACACCAGCCAAGCAGGCTAGATGTCTCCAAGGATGAGTCGTGACCCATGAAGCCTTTTTCTGGTATGGCCTAGAAGTTACCAGGTCATTGAAAAGCACAAGCATGTTAACCAACATTTATGAAATCAAAGCATGAGAGAAGAGGGCGTGGGTTTAAAAGCACGGAGGTCTGTCTTTTCTGACCTGCTACCTGGTAAGTACAGCTCTGTGGCTAGGAGGAGGTGGCAGAGAGATGGCTCTAAGAGCCCAAATAAGTTTCCACTTGCAACAAGAAACAGAATAACTATCCTGCAGTGACCCTGCTGCCTATCTGGAGAAGGTGCCTCCCTTGTGCCACACACACCAAGGAAAGATGGGCCCATGGAGCTGAGAGCTGGCTAACTACCAGCCCAGTTGTTGGGTAAGCAAGGCAGACCAGTTTGCCCAACCACCCAGGCAGAAACCTGCGGCCCCAGCCAAGCACTGGAAGACCATTTCCTTGGGTTTTAAAAACTTAGGTGTTCAGGAGTCATTCATTTGCCATGCAGACAACCTCCAGAGCAGGCACTCCTCAGATCATACCAAGTGGAGATTCTGCTTGGTGACAAGCTGGGAACAAGAGGAAGAGGGCAGGAAGGGTCCCTGCACATGGTGGCTCTGTGACACTGTCATTGGGCAAGCCCTCAGACCATTTCTGGGATGTGTTCCTTTGTGTTTGTGTAGAAAAGGAAGATTGTTTTCGCATCAACATTAAATGAAGAAATGTCACCACACTTCAGAAAATGCCACTGTCAATACGAGTGACCGTGATGTGCACACTTCCCTCCTCGGCACACATGCAGAAGCTGGCTGCAACCACATTGGTGGTAATATCTTTGCCAAAGTCCTCTGGGGACCCTGTACTACATGACAGGAGACAGTTGGTCAGCACTGAGCTCCTGGGCTTGTAGTTCCCTTTAAAATCAGTGAGCTAGGCTAGCATTGTGAAAGGACCTCGCATGGGGACAGCAGCATTCAGTCGTGTGGTGGAAAATGTCTCTAAAGGAAAATGGTAGGGGAGGCCGGGGTGGCTCAGTGGGTTAAGCACTCACTTTGCAGCCCCGGGTACCGAGGATCGAATCCTGGCCCGGCCCGTGAGGACCCATATGCTGAACTGGGAGCTCCCCCAGTTCAGTTCTCTCTCTGTCTCTGTATCTCTCTCTCTCTCTCTCTCTCTCTCTCTTTCTCTCTCTCTCTCAAAATAAATAAATAAATAATAAAGGAAAATGGTAGACACCATAGCAGAACAAGAACCGTCAGGATTTCCATACTGGGCATTTGAAATGGCTGCTTGTTAGGCAGAACAGGTTTGAAGTCGCAGAGATGTTCCCAGACATCTCAAGAGTATTTTAATATGAAATAAGCTCATGATTCCTACAAAGAGGTCACAGTCCCACTGCCACTGGTCAGGGCCAGAAATCATAGGACAGCCCTCCTATAGCAGGTGTGTGGAGACACGATGATCACATCATCTTTAGTCACCAAGGGCAATAATGAGTACATTTCATGGTCCAAAAAAAGGCTTGACTGTGGCCCCTGACAGCCACCATACACCATGACCCTGGGTCTGGGACTGCTGTGGTGAGTGGGTTGGCAGCTGCACAGTCACAGTGTGCCCACAACAGCTGTGGACCTGTCCCCAGTCTTCCTCAGACACAAACAGCTACCACATCATGCTATGGTGTATTTCAGCCTTGTGCGTACACACACGTGTGCTAAATAAGAACCTGTGAGGGGAGAGAGACAGCCAGGAGAAAAGGGGCACTTCCTTGTCTGTGTGGAAGCGTTTCACCTATTCCAGAGCTTCTGTAGGGTGGTATCTGCTGAGACAACTGGTTTGTTTCCCCCTAAGTTTTGCTTTCTGTTGGGGGTGAGGTAAGAAGAAGCAGAGAGGAGTCAGGGAGGTGAAATGAGGAGAGAGGATGGGCCATTGCTGCTCCCCTTTTTCTGGATTCTTCAGAAAGTCTGCAGACCACCAAAACAACTTGCATATGGTCATGTGCTCCAGGACTATGGTGAAACCTTGTCTTTGTTTGCTCAAGCCACCATCACAGAGGACCTCAGACCAAGCAGCCTAAAGAGAAATTGTTTCCTTGCAATTCTGGGGGCTAGAAGTCCACGACCAAGGTGTTGGCAGGCTTGGTCCCTTCTGAGGGCCTTCCGGGAGGACCTGTTCCAGGCACCCCTCCTCAGCTTGTCGATGGCTGTCTTCTCCGTGTGTCTTTACTTCATCTTCCCTCTGTGTGTATCTGTGTCTTAATCTCCTTCTTTAATAAGGACACCAGTCAGATTAGATTAAGGCCTCATTTTAACTTAAAATTGCCTCGTATTAATTTAATTACCTCTTTCCAGACCCTATCTTTGAATATTGTCACATTCTGAGGTCCTGAGGGTTAGGACTTCAACCATAACCATAACAGGTAAAACAGAAAAAAAAAAAAATCAGCAAACGTGATCTGGGCTTGGCTCTGTGCCCAACAGGAGAGATACAAGATAAGAAAGCGCATTCTCATCGTGACTAAATGACTAAATGACAGACCTACTGAATGCAGAAGTGGATGGATCGATGATGAGTGGATGAACAAACCCCAAAACTGGGGAAGCCGGGATGGCTCAGTGGGTTGGGTGCTCACTTTGCAGTACCGGGGACCAGGGATCAAATCCCGGCCCCGGCCCGTGCGGACCCATATGCTGAACTGGGGAGTGCCCCCAGTTCAGTTCTCTCTCTGTCTCTGTCTCTGTGTGTATATATATATATATTTTGACAGATATATATCTGTCAAAAAATTAATAAAATAAACAAACTTTAAAAAAATAAAAAAAATACCAAAACTGCTGCTGGAGCCCAGAGGGCTGAACAAACAGAACTGTACTGCGTCCGGAGCTGACGGCCCACTCCCACCTCTATCTGTAGTGGGGCCTCAGAGACACTTAGGGGAAGAACGCAGCAAAGGGCCGCTAGTCCACACCTCGCGAAGCCTGGCCAGCACTTGTCCAATTGGCCAAAACTGAGAATAGGGGTACCATACCTAGAGGTGTGACACCCCCAGAGGAAAACCAGACTTTCCTTCATGCTCACCCTGCAGCACCCTGGGAGATTTAGGGGGACATACTCCCACTGTGGGCCTCAACAGCATGAGGCCACAAGCCAGACAGAAAGCCCCCATGAGCAGCATCTGAGGTTGGCTATGCCCAGAGGGCTACCTGACCCAGGCCACAGCCAGCTGCTATGTGATCACGGTGATGCTCTGCCCCTGGGATATTGTCACATCCAAGAAATGAGAGTGAAAGTGTCCCCACCCTCAACGCCATCCCCTTAAAACACTCTCTGGGCCCGAAACTATGACCATAGCAAGGCCCAGATTAGAGGAACAGAAAAACAACAGGCCTGTCAGCTTCATAACCAGAACATTGTCCTACTTCCTACCAATACCTCAGCTTTGTCACTCAGTTACTATGCTCTATGCTATGAGTGGTTACTCAATCCAGCTTCAGAGAGATTCCAAACGGGCATTTTGGGGACTACATGCAGGTCAGAGTTTCCCAACCATCTAGCCAAACCAGCAGAGGGCAGCCAGCTGACAGCCATCTGCTGTGCCCACACTTTGAAGTCCCTGTCCTTTCTCTTCCAAGGTCCCCAATGACCCCTGGTCACAGAACAGCTTCCTGGACTAAACAGCACACTACACAAGTACACCCCGGGCCTCCATTGGGTCCCTTCCATTGTTTGCATCACATGCTCCCTCTGATCTGGCCCATCCTTGAACCTCTCCTTTATGAACTAGTCCACAGTTTAGAGCACTGACCTGGCATTGCCTCTGGCCTTGGAGGGATTTTTATGGGGTTTTTATTTGGTTTCATTTTCGCCATGCTTCTAAGAATGGCTCCTTTGTTCTTCCTTCACTCACGGCTCAGATCCTTCTCAGATCACACAGCTGCGGCCCCAGACACGTATCACCCAAAATGCAGCTGAGAAAACCCCCATCTTTTATGAATTTTCAAGCAACAAAATCATGGGCTCTGAGGACAGAGAGGCACCTCCCCAGGCCTTGCCCCTCATCACTGGCCTCAGGGGACACAGCGAGGTCCCATTGCTCAGCCTGCATGTCAGGAAAGCCTTCAGCCCCAGGGTGCTGGCCTTTATGTCTGCCTAGCTAGGAGCCGCTTCTGGAAAATCCCCCCTCCCTGCACTAATCATGGGGTCCAGATGGGAGCTGAAACATGCACAGAGGTCCTGCCCCAGCCACAGTGACTGAGCCAATGCTGGTCCCCTGATCCCAGGGAAGACCATCAAGGCCTCTCTCTGGGACTTGTGTTCTCAGCCCCTCCCTTGCAGTGAAGCCGTGAGGTGTGACAAGCAGAAGCAGCCATTGTGCATGGTCCCCGCCTTGTGGAGAAGGCTTACCCAAGAGATTAAAGTTGATAGTTGGTGGAAGGTGACGTGAGAAACGAGAGAGTGCCTGACAGGGTCAGGTCCCAGCTGCACTGCAGGTGTCCTCACAGCCCCTTCTCCCTGTCACAGTTGTCACACAGACCCGCTTTTGGAAGCCCCACCTGGTTGAAGTTGCATTTCTCTGGTATGTGGCTACTAGTCTCATGGACGTCATGGCAACTGGGTACCAGCCACCCTGCCTGAGCTAGGCCAGCTGCCCTCTGTGCTGGCTGTGGAAATAGGAGAGGACAGAGGGGGAGACAGAAGAGGGAACAAGTAAGCTGGGAGAAGAGACCATTCTCCATGGTCACTGAGGGCCTGGAATGTAGAGCCCTGTAGCCATTTTGAGAGGATTTCAGTCTTTATGAAGTCAATACTTCTATGATGATATTCTCTTAGGCAGAGGCACTTATCTGGGTAATTGAGTGGTTTCTGGCGACAGCAGTGATGGCCCTTTAGGCTGCACACTAACAACAGAGCCATGGCAAACTCAGAGCTCTGGGAAGAAAAGCCGGCCAGGACTCCTGGTGGGAAGGCAGCAGCTGCACCTCAGGCCCATCCTGTTGCATCATTGCTAAGTTGGCACAGACTCCAGGAGAGCTAGTCCAACGATCTCCTCCATCCATCTAGCACCCGCCTAGGCTGAACTGCTCAGAACTCAGCCACTTCCCCAAATATGACCCCCAAGTATGAGGCAGCCCCAGAGGGGTGCACAGACCCAGGAGATGCCTCAGCCCCCACTCCACAGGTCTGCACAGTGGAAGCTGCAGGAAGGCCTCAGGTCAGAAGGGCTTATGCAGCTCGTGCAGAGGCCAGGGGACCCAGCTTAACTCCCTACGCATCCCCAAGGGTCAAAGGGAGGGCCAACGAGCAGAGGGGTCAGAGCCTGTTTTGACTACAAGATCTAAGCATCTAGCTGAAGCCACATGGGCCCCCGGACCACCCTCAGAAACGATTCAGTCCTGAGTCAGAGAGGAAGCGAACACTCACTGAATCACCCATCTGCTTCCTCCCACCCGCGGCAGCACAGCCAAGATCAGCAGCCGCTGCTGAGGGGCACTGTAGTGACCGCCACTCGGAAAAGCAGATGCCCCGAAGGAGAGCAAGCAGGGCCACACTCGTGCGGTGTAGGCCAACACCAGCCTTCACTGGGGCTCCCCCGCCCCCTGCATTTTCCAAAGTCAAGCTTCATGTCTTATGACAGCCCCTACCCTGACCTGCACTGCCCTCAGCTAGGTTCTCTTTCACTTCCCTGTTCAGAGCACAGCCACACTTTCCAAACGCCATGAGTCATGACCACGGAGCAACGGCCACTGGGCGAGGAAGGAAGCCGCTCTACGCCAGACCCAGAAGGCGCAGCTCGCTTCTGCAGCCTTCTCCTGGCCTGCTAGACATCATGGCACAAGGTCACAGCACAGGCTTCCGGACAGAGCTACCACGCCGGGCACACAGCTCCCCTACCACCTACTCTCCAATCCAGCCTTGCACTGGGTCATAAGCAGCATGAGGCATTGCTGACTTTCCTGGCAGCTTTCTGGGTTACGTTGGCCAAAGAAAAGCTGTTATCTTCCAATTCTGGGACAAAAAGAAATGGGCAGATTCACTCAGGACTCAAGGAGGTCAGGTAGATGTGACATAGAGCAGGGCCACCGACAGGTCATGTGCAGTCGGCTCTGCCTACAAGTAGCCTTGCAATTATGGTACAAATGCCATCTCTATCATCCAAGGCCATTTCTAACCAGGACAATGTGGCCTTCTAGATGCAGTCAACAAATGCCCCAAAGCAGTCACCAGTGACTCTAGGAACTGATGAACCAATCAAAGATTATGATCCTCAAAGAGGCTCAGACTCTTTGGGCCTGGTTGCTGCGCCCGTGGAAGGACGGCTGCTCTTGTGCTGCCCTTGGTCTCGTGGGGGAATGAGAACATCCTATGGAGTCCTCCTCTCTGCCTCTGTTTAATCACAGACACTGCGACTCAGAAGAATGATCTGGGAAATGCGAATCGACACAACAATGCTACACCAGGTTTACCAGATCAGACTGACTAAAACTCGAGTGGGGACATGGGCCCTGTCCTATCCTGCTAGGACAACAGGTCATACACATTTCCCAAAGGCAGCTTGACCCCGTGCATTGCAATTATTAATGAGGAACCTCTCCTTAATCTCAAGACTAAGAATTTATCCTCAGCTCTATAACCAGAAAGATGCATAAAAATATAAGTCCACAGACAGTCATCACAGTATGGTAAAGAAGGACGAAAAGGAAACTGAAACAACCTAGATGTGATTGAGCAGTAAACTATAGTACATTTGATAAAATACTATGCAACCATTAAAAATTGTGTTAGAAATCTACATCCTAAGTCATAGAATAGCCTTTGCATGGGTCATTTTGATAAATGAAAAGTAGGAGACAAAAACAACACTTCACCCATTTATGTGTTGATACTATATGTGCATCAGAGACACCCCTGAAAAACTTATCAAATTGTTAGCAGTGCTCATCCCTGCACTGGTGGATTTCAGGATGACTTTTACCTTTTCTTCATATTCCCTCTATTTTGTAAAACTGTCTACAAGAAACATGAAGCAACTTCATCATCAGAGAAAAAATATATGTATTTATTTTCATTTTAAAACCAAAAGCAACATAAATGCAAAACCTGTCTGTCTTTCTGAAAGGCCACATCTACACAAGAGAAGTTGCATGTGTGCACTTTGGTAGAAGGTGTCACCGTGGACCATTCTCCAGGAAGCCTTGTGCTCTAAGCTGTTTCTCCTGAGTTCTATGGGCTAAACTGGATCAGCCTATGCTCTCTTAAGAAGTCCTTGTGTGGTAACTCAGTTTATCAGGATGGCTGACTAGGGTTGGGATGGAAATTGGGGCCTGGCAGGGTTTTCTCCCACAGGTGACAAATGTCCTGTGTGATTATCAAACCCCAGATTTCAGTGCTTGGAATTAACCAAATTAACTAACACAGACATGTCTGAGTTGCCAAGCAGATTCAGATGTTTGGGAAATATATGAACTACAACCCCTTATCCACGCAGCTCCAAAATAAACTTCAGATCCTTGAAGATCACAGAAACCTAAAACCTGAGACATTCAAGAAATCATCTATTCTGGATCTCTCATTTGACACATGAGAGAATCAAGGCCCAGAGAAGTGAAATGACTTGCTCAAAGTCACACATCTTAAAAGTGACAGAGCCCAGAAGAGAATGTATGTCCCTTGAACTGAAACCCAAGGTTGTCTTTGCTTTATCACAACAGGGACCAGTGCAGCAGGTGGAGGTGAATGCTAGTGTGGAATGCATCCTTCACATATTCAGAAGCCCTTCCCATGAGGGGTGCAGAATATTCGACAATGACCCCAGGCTCTAGAGGAGGGGATCACTAGGGTTATACATAGGCATTCTTAAAAACAGAGGGTCATGTATTTTTCTAAAAAGAGGTACATATAGAGCTTTATGTCACATTTCAAAGGGATTCCATCACACAACAATTAAGAACTAGGGAACTAGAGTATGGATTGGCAAACAATTTCTATGAAAAAAAAAGTTTACAGAGAGTAAATATTTTGGCTTTCTAACTACATGGTCTCAACTCTGCTCTTGCACTGGGAAGGCAGCCCTAGATAGGACACAAACAAATGGGAGTGGCTGTGTGCCAATAAAACTTTATTTATAAAAACAGGCTATGGACCAGATTTGGGCCTGGCAATGGTTTGCCAAGCCCTGAACTGGATTTGATAAACTTCCTTTCCCTTACTTCAGATTCTACTTCTGGTCATATAATCACTTGCCATGCTCCCCCTTCTATCAAGTGAACCGAATGACAGCCTATTCCCATCAGAGCTTAGGCAGGGACCACCAAAGCAGTGGGGAAACACATAAAAGGAACGCATTTCCCTTTTTAATTAAACAAGTTCTTTAAATTCTTAACTGGAAACTTTCACACATGAATTGAGGTTGCTGCTACTCATTTCCTGCAGTCCTGCTTGCCTGTTTAGTTTGAGCAAAATAATTGTTGAATATGGAGGGTGACCTTTGACCTCTGATGACTGCCTGTAAAAATACTTTCCTAGCTCATTTGCATACCTGGTGTTAGAAACATGCTGACACATTCTTCTCCTTTTCACACAAATTTTGACTTCCTTGATTAACTAGGGACTAAAACAAGATCAAGAGAGAACATGGCCAGGAAGAAACGAGATCTTTTTTTCCTTCCTGTTGCTGCCAAAGAGCCTCTCGGGTTCAAGTCAACATGCTTGTTCTGAACACCTCCCATGTAACACGGCCTGGACCTGCCAGGGCCGCTTGGCCACTGTGTAGAGCATCAGGCTGCAGGATGCTTGCCCTCTGCTCTTTTTTTTTAAGATTTATTTTTATTGTTTTTGACAGAGAGAGAGAGACACAGAGACAGAGACAGAGAGAAGGGGGAGGGCCCAGAACAGTCTCCATGGTTGCACATCATTGGTTTTTCCACATAGTTTCATTCCACAGGTGGGCGTTGGGCTGCACAGGGCAGGAACTGGGCTGGGGTCTTGCCCCAGTGAGAACCGAACTGGGGGCACTCCCCAGTTCAGCATATGGGTCCGCACGGGCCGGGGCCGGGATTCGATCCTCGGTCCCCGGGGATGCAAAGTGAGCGCTTAACCCACTGAGCCATCCTGGCTTCCCCTGCCCTCTGCTCTTGTATGAAAGATGAGATTCACAAACAGCAACAGAGGGTCCTCTGTTGGACCTCCACGCAGTCACTCCTGTCTCAGACTGTCACCCATTGACTTCTGAGAAGGCAGAGACAGAGAGAAGACAGAGCTACGTTCTAGGGAGTTCTGCCCTTGCCCTGATTAGGAGAGGGAGGGAGGGGGGCAGAATCCAAGCTAGCAAAGGGTGGCAGGGTAGCCTCCCTCCACCTTACCCAGCCCCATCTCTGGCCTTGCCTGTTCCAAATTCTCGTAGTAAAAGGACTAAGTTCATCAGTCCTAAACGGGAGAGGCAGTTAGAACATGTGTTTTTCCATTTGTATGGCAATTCTAAACACCATACACATATACATCAGAAACACCCTGTGAGGGAAGCCGGGATGGCTCAGCAGGTTAAGCACTTGCTTCGCAGCCCCAGGGACCAAGGATTGAATCCCAGACCTGGCCCTTGTGGACCCATATGCTGAACTGGAGTGCACTTCCAATGCAGGAGGCCCCTAATTCTGTATTCCCCCCCACCCCACCCCCCGGCCCTAGTTCAGCCCCTGGCTCGAGGGTATGTGCCTCCCATGCAGGAGGCCCCCAGCCCAGTTCCCACCCTGCGTGGCCTCTGCCCACCTGTGTGGAATGAAAACTGATGATGTACAACTATGGAGACTACTCTGGACCCTCCATCTTCTCTCTGTCTCTCTCTGTCTCTGTCTCTCTCTGTCAAAAACAACAAAATAAATCTTTAAAAAAATTAAAATAAAGGAACACCCTGTGAATACTTGCTTAGAGATGAGGATGTGTTTTCTGGGTTATCTTCGACCTCTTTTCACTTACACTTCAGCCTAGGAGACATATGAACACACTTCTGTAAGGATCACAAGAGGTGACAAACTTTCTGAGAGGAGAAGGGAAGCAGAGAGATCTGGTGACATGCTAAGGATGAGCCAGTGTAGAGACCAGAGCTCAGGGGTCCCACCTAGGGATCCCAGTCCCAGCCACGCCTCCACCCAGCTGGATCCTGCTGAGGCCCCCATTTCTCAACATCTCAAGCGACTTCTAGAAGATTCAAAGGTTTCCTTTTTCTTCCTTTCCCTCCTTCTATCTGAACTTGTTTCTCAGACTTCCCATGGAAAACCTCTGAGCTGGCCACTTCCTGTTTTTGTTTTGTTTTCTTTCCCCACTTTGTGCCCTTCAACCTTTTGTCCTGTGTCATGATCTTTGACTCAAATTCGGAAGCAATCTCCAGCCCCAAGCAGGTCACCAGAGACTGGAGTTTCTCTCTCAGCTCACATGTCCCTCTGTGCTCAAACAAACCCTTTCTCTTAAGACTCCCTGAGTTGCTTCTTCAACTGAAAATAGGAAGCTAAAAAGAATAAGAGACTTGCTTTTGAACGTGTTCATCCAATATAAATGCAAATTTTAGTAATTGTTTTTGAGTTCTGATCCACTTTGATTTTAGGCTAAGAGTATATTTTTGCTTTGTTTTGCTAACTAGTGTAGCTAGGAGTGCCCTAGTGACCCGCACTTCTTTCTCCTTCCTTCCGCTGTTCTGTCCCCTGCCTCTGGGCCCAGCATTCCTGGCATACTTGGAGAGAAGGGGAGCTGGCTCTGGGCCACTTTTCTCAGTATCTTCTCAGCTCCCTAGTCTGTTTTCAACACAATCTGTTTGCTTTGTCTCCTCTGTGTCCCACTCCTGGGCAAGTCCCAGATTGGGGGTGGACCCAGAGAGGTGGCCTCCCCAGCAGCAGCCAGGAGGATGGGCCCAGGGCAGTGGCTCTAGATCAAACAGGTTGGAAACTCCAGGCCCCACTATCTCCAAAGGGTGAGCATGTGACACCATCAGACAAAAGAGGTGTTAACCACATACACGTCTTACAGGGAATTTCCCCAAACACATGGCACATACAAAGTGAAAAGGAAGAAAGATACCAAGCAATAAACTGCACTGCCTTTGGGAACTGACCACTCGGAGCAGTGGTCTCAGGCAGCAGAATGGAGGGGCTCTCAGATGAGCACCAGCATCCAGGTGACCTTCACTGACATGCTGCCTCTCCCGGCCTTGACTCTGCCCCCTCTGGAAGTACCTTGAGAGGCTACAGGCATGCGAGAGCAAGGTGAGGGCTCAGACCTGGTGACAGCAAGCTCTGTCCCTGTCAGGTCCCGCAAGCTCTCCCTTAAATCTTACCTTGGTAAAGGTCAACGGAATTCATATCACAGGAAAATCTGAAGTTTATTCTGTTCTCTAAATTGTTTTCAGTTTCCCATGGGGGAGAGAGATTGATTCATCTTGTTAATAAGCAAAGGTCTTCTTTTTCCACTTTCAGTAGTATAAACGTAAAAGAAAAAGAAAAAAACCTTGTGTTTAATCAAAAAATAGTTCCAACATTTTTAAAAAGTCAAGTGGAGATAAAACAGATGATCCTCCAGAAAAAGGGAGAAAAAGTACCTAACTCCATAACTGTAACCCCTTAAATTATCTAATGTTGAAGTCCCTCAGCAATGGCCACATGGCAAGATTAAAGAATTATGAAGGCCTCGACTGGGCAGAAAGCCAGGCTTTTCGGACCCTCAGATAAATCAAAGCACTGAACGAAGGAAGCCTCAGATGACAAGGAAATGCACGGAAGTCAAATCATGACCTGGAATTCACAGAACTGACTACGCCCTCATGCTCACTGCAGCAGCACTCACATTAGCCAAGGGGGAGAAGCAGCCCAAGTGTCCATCAATGGGCAGACGAATCAACCAAACATGGCATAGCTACTCATTGGAATGTTATGCAACCTTAAAAGGGAGGGAAATGCTGACACAAGCTACAACATGGATGAATCTTGAGGACATTATGCCAACTGGTGTAAGTCAGTCACACAATTGATGTAAGTCAGTCACAGAAGGACAAATATTGCATGATCCCACTCATATGAGGTCCTTAGAGGAACCACATTCGTGGAGACAGAAAGCAGAACGGTGGGTGCCAAGGGCTGAGGGGAAAGAATGTGGAGATAGTGTTTAATGGAGACTGAGTGTCAGTTTGTAAAGATGAAAAAGTTCTGGCACCGGATGGTGGTGACGGCTGAACGACAACGCTAACACTTCAAGCCACTGAACTGAACACTTAAAAATGGTTAAGATGGTAAATTTTATGTTACATATATTTCGCCACCATTTTTAAAAACTTCAATTAAAAATTTTAAAAATCCAGAGTTCTGAATGAAGAGAAGAGTGTACGTGACTAAATTTGCCTCCACCGTACACATATACATGGCAGCTCTTCTCAGAGAAAGCCAGTGACTGTGCCTTTCATTTAGAGCCTGCCCTGTCAGGAATCCACACCCCTGTGTTTCTGCTCAGCACTTAGCGGGGCGCCACATCCACATCTGTGAGGCAGCGAAAGGGCAGGGCTTTGCCCTATTTGACTAATGGGAAAACCAGGGGCTGTGGAGGTGCGTTAGCTTGCTCAAGGTTGTGCAGTCCAAGGTGATGGGTCTACCTCAGTTTGAAGTCCTTGGTGGGGCGTCTCCAGACTCACAGCCCCCAAAGCACTGAATAAACACAGGACAAAGCCACCTGTCGTCCTTGGAAGAGGAGAGCATGCCAGGAGCAGTTCTCCAGAACCACTTCTAGAGCCATGTGGACAAAAACAATCCAGAAGGGCCACACACGCACTCGTTCAGAGCATCTTCACAGCCCCATACGTGGCTGCGCTCTCTTCTGGGCTCTTCTCAGGAGTCCTGGTCCGGCCCAGGGCTCTGGGCCCGAGACAACAGAGGATGCGTTCCCTAGAAGCAACCTCAAAGCCGGCGCAAAGTGCGATGAGGAAGCGGTGCGCGTGGCTGCAGCACAGAGCAGAGTTCCGCACCCTGTGGAGACGCTGCCCCCGCCTCCCACTGAGGCCTGGGCAGGTGGGTAGGGTCTGGGCTGTGACTGCCAAGGCCCAACACAGAGATAGCTTGGTCTCTTCAGAGAATCGTCCTTTGCTCTACCACATCCCCACTTTCCCCTCAACCCTCTGTCACTCCCATTTTCTTATAAAGGTGCTATTCCATCTCCCCTCTTAAAAGACCTCCCATGAACCTCTACTTGCCCCGCAGCTTCCTCCCTGGATTGCCATAACGGAACACACAGACCAGGCCTCTTAGCACAACGGCTCGTCTCACAGTCCCAGAGGCCAGAAGCCTGAGATCGTCTTCCGCACAGCTAGTGCCTTTGAGACCATGAGGGGGCACTGTTCCAGCCTCCCTCCTTGGCTGACAACTGCAGTCACCTCCCGCTGTCTCCTCAGAGCGTCCTCCCTCAGCAGGGGTCTGCCTTTGTGTCCAAACTTCCCTTTTTCGTAAGGACACCAGTCATGTTGGATTAAGGCCCACCCTAATGGCCTCATGTTAACTTAATCATCTTCAAGGACCTTATATCCAAATAAGGTCCCATCCACTGGGACAGGGGTTAAGACTTCAACATCTTTTGGGGAGACACAGTTCAACCCATAACACTTCCTATTTCTCTGCTTCCTTTTGTAGTAAAAAGCCCTCCAGAGAGTCATCAATACTCAAGGACCAGCCCAGGGCCAGATGGTCCTACTCTCTGGTCTTCAGTGTCACCTCTTCCTGATGACCCTCCAGCCCAGTGTCAGACTTGGTTCAGTAAATGGCTTTTCCCGTTCAGGGAAAGCACACCAGTGGTCCCTGACTGTTCTCTCTTCTCCTCATGACAAAGGACGGCTTTACCTTCACCATCTGTTGCACATGCCCTGCGCTGGCCTCCTTCTCACCACCATCTCCCCGGAGCCCTGAGGGAACCTCCCGTGCTCTTTCCACTATGCCCATGGACTCGCTGCCCTCATGGCAGCCCGGGGGCATATGAATGCCAACATCCATCCCAAAGAGAGCAAGAGGATGTCCACAGGACCGGCTCTGTGAAGGCCACTTCGCTCAGAATACGGCTGTGTCAGCTTTCTCAGGGCTCCCCAGATAGCCCCTGGGACTCGGATTTCCTCCCGAGTCCCTGTCCCTCGGTCTTACTGCCTTGTTCTTCCGGCTCTTCTAGAGCTGTGCCCCTGGCCTGTCTCTGGAACACAGGGGATCTTGCACAGGCCCGGATCGAGCTCAATGCCTTTCCCAGACAGGAGCCCACACTCCCGTCAACATCAATCTTGCCTTTTCGCCTCACCCCCCATACCCCACAACCAGCACCTCCCTCTCCAAACTGCAAGCCAGGGACAGGCCAAGGCCACCTGTTCCGCTCACTCCACTGGTCATCCCTGACTGGCCTTTCTCCCTCCCCTATCATCCTCCTTGTCACTCCCACTTAATCCCACCCCCTCTTCAAAACTTGGACTGGGGAAGCCGGGATGGCTTGGCAGGTTGAGCACTCTTCTTGCAGCCCTGGGGTCTGAGGACTGAAGCCAGGCCCGGCCTGTGCAGACCCATATGCTGAACTGGGGTGAGCTGCCCATGCAGGAGGCCCCCAGCCCAGTTTCCACCCTGCACAGACTCAAGGCCACCTGTGGAGTGAAACTATATCAAAAACTGATGATGTACAGCTATAGAGACTGCTCTGGGCCCTCCCCTTTCCCTCTGTCTCTCCATCTCTGTCTTTTTCTCTCTTGTTCTCTGTCAAAAACTATAAAAATAAATCTTAAAAAAAAACCCACCTCAGGCTGGATTTAAGTGTTTGCTACCCACACCCCACCTGGGCCCACTGACTAGCCTGTTTCCTACCCTCGTTACTCAGGGGGTATCTCAGTCTGTTCAGGCTGATCTGACAAAACACCACAGACTATGTGAATGACAAACAGCTCACATCTCTTTCTCACAGTCTGGAGGCTGGACGTCCAAGACCAGGGTGCCAGCATGGGCGGTTGTGGTGAGAACCCTCTTCCAGGTTGGAGACAGCTAACTTCTAGCTGTACCCTCATATGGGCAGAAGGGGCAAGGGAGCACTCTGGGGTTTGTTTGATAAGGTCACTAATCCCATTCATGAGGGCTCCACCCTCATGATCTAAGCACCTACTCCCCAAAGGCCCTGCTTCCTAAAGGCCCCACCTCCTAATACCATCTCATTGGACATTGTGATTTCAATGTATGGATTGGGCTGGGGGGATGGGGAGGCGTAAACATTCAGCCCATAGCAGGCAGAGCTGAGACACGGGCACAGAATCAAGTATAAAAGTCACAGTGCCAGTCTCTCCAGTTACATTTGAATCCCAGCTTACCATTTATTAGCAGTGTGACCCTGGGAAGGGACCCTCTTAAACAATTTCTCCTGGCTTCAGTTACCTCTATCTATACTGGAGCTAATCATAGGCATATTGAAAAAAAAATGCTCAGCATCACTAATTATCAGGGAAGGGCAAATGAAAACCATAATGAGATGCTACCTCACAAATCTCAGATTGGCTATCATTTTTTTTAAATATAAGAAGAAGCCATAATAGCTCAGCAACTTAAACATTTGCTTTGCAGCCCCAGGGAACAAGGATCAAATCTCAACCCAGTCCTGGAAGGACCCATATGCTGAACTGGGGTGTGCTTCCCATACAAGAGACCCCCAGTATGGTTCTCCCCTCTGCCGCAATTCAGCCCCTGGCTCGAGGGGGTGTGCCTCCCATGCGGGAGGCCCCCAGCCCAGTTCCTGCCCTGCACGACCCCCACCAACCTGTGTGGAATGAAACTCTGACAAAAACTGATGAAATGCAATTATGGAGACTGCTCTGGGCCCTCCCCCTTCTCTCTCTCTCTCTCTCTCTCTCTCTCTCTCTTTCTCTCTCTCTCTCTGTCAAAAACAATAAAGTAGGGGAAGCTGGGATGGCTCAGTGGGTTAAGCACTCACTTTGCAGCACCAGGGACTGAGGATTGAATCCCAGCCCCAGTCCATGTGGACCCATATGCTGAACTGAGGAGCTCCTCCAGTTCAGTTCTCTCTCTGTCTCTGTCTCTCTGTCTCTGTCTCTCTGTCTCTGTCTCTGTCTCTGTCTCTCTCTCTCTCTCTCTCTCTGTCAAAAATAAATAAATAAATAAAATATTTATAAAAAAAAACAATAAAGTAAATATTTTCAAAAAATAAGACTACAAGTGTTGGCAAGGATGAAAAGAAAAGAGAATAAGCCTTATGCCCTGTTGGTGGGACTGCAAACTGGCGCAACCATCATAAAAATTATGTACTATGCGGGCTCTTTCAAAAGTTCCAAATAGAGCTACCATATAACCCAGCAATTCCACTTCTATATAATTATCCAAGAGAATTGAAAACAAGATCTTGAAGAGATATCAGAACTCCCACAATGGCCAAGACAGGAAAAAACCTGAATATTCTTCAACAGGTAAAGAGATAAAGGAAGCACAAACTCCACATACCATGGAACACCATTCTGCCTTTAACAAAAAGATAAGACATCATCAAGAAGGTGGCGTGAGAGAAACTCTTGAAACCTCTCCTGGAAAGACCACCATTTAAACAACTAAAATCCAACCAGAGAATCCCTAAGCAACGCACAGCCTCGGCTGAAGGGCCCACGCATCACAAGAAAATCCCTAAAGCTGGAGAAGCGGAGGCGAGTGAGAGAGAAAGAAAGGGAACCGTGTGGAGACCCGCCGCGAAGCATGACCCGGAGACCCACCCAGGGACCCACCGAGAGGCTGACCCAAGTCCAGCAGAGGAGAGACTGACGGAGGTGGCAGCGCGGGGACGCGGGTCCAGGGGCAGAACGACGCTGGGCGGGTGGGGGGCCTGGAACGGACAGAGGCGGAGGCGCCGAGGCCAGAGCGCGGGCTGGACGGAGAAGGCGGGCGGGGCTGACGGTGGTGAGAGCCCGGGTGGGAGTGCGGGGGGCGCAGAGGGGGTGTTACGAGGGCGGCCAGAGCACGGCCAAGGCCGGGGCGCGGGGTGGACGGAGCGCAGGGCGGGGGGCTGGAGCGAGGCCTCAGCAGCAGCCAGAGATCAGTGCGGATGACCGGAGTGAGGATCCAGCTGCCAGCGTGTGGGTCTGGCAACTGGAGCTGAGGACCCATGGAGCATATAACCAGCAACTGGAGCAGGAAGCTGGCATTCTGGTGGCTAATCCGGCAGCAGGAGTGTGCTGGTGGATGAAGTGCAGAGTGGCCCTCATTGAGGTGGGACCCCAAATGGAGCACTGTGTGGCCTTGGACACAGAGCCTGGCTTCTTCCCCTTGCTGTCTCCCAGGACTCACCCCACCAGCTCCGCCCAGAGACTGCCTTCAGTGAGCTGCTGCAGGAAGCTGCCATTACCCTGTTACGCAGACAGACCTGTGCCTTTCCCAGCAAACCCCACCCCCACCCTTCCCACTGAACCCATCAGAGGAATCTAGAAAAACTGTGAAGCACAGGTGTGTCAACTTCTGGCAGCAGTGGGTGCTCGGAGGCATGGAATACCATTGCCCAACATATCTTCCCAAACAAGAGGTATACATACACCAAGACAACTGAGTCAAAGAGAAGCCCACCTTCTAGGAAGTCTCCCACTGTGAGAACACCAAATACCCAAGAAAAAATAAGACACTGCAGCAACACCAGAAAGGAAGTAAAAGAAAGATTTCTTCACATCTACCAGGGGAACAGTCCTCATGTCCATGAAAAAAAAAAAATGCTCCAAAAGTGATGAATATCCTCCTTGTGAACAAAGGTGCTCAGAAAGAAAGAAAAAAAATCTCCAGAAAAGGAACTTGAAAATACAAAAAAATATGAGCTAAATGCTACAGAATTCAAGACTGCAATTCTGAAAACTCCCAAAAAGATCTAAGAAAACTGGTGGAGTACACAGAGAAAGCTAAGTGATCTCAGAAAGGAAATTGAATCTATTAAAAAAGACAAATTCTGGAGATAAACAACATAATAAGAGAAATGAAAAATAAAATAGCCTAGCATAGAAAGCAGAGTTGACCAAATTGACAAAAGAATTAGTGAAATCGAAGACAGAAATTTGGAAATGTCACAGAAAAAAGGACACAGAGACCTAAGAGCTAAAAGAAATGAAAGATATCTACAAGAACAATCGGACTTCATTAGAAATGATAACATAAAAATAACAGATACTCCGAAGGAAGCAGAGGATAAAATGGGCAGAGTATTTGCTAAACCAAACAGTAGATGAGAACTTCCCAAATCTATGGCAAGAACTGGAACCTCAAATTCTAGAAGGAAACAGGACTCCTAGCTACTTGAATCCTAGCAGACCCTCTCCTAGGCACATTATACTGAAAATATCAAAGGTCAAAAGCCAACAAAAATCCTCAAGGCAGCCAGAAAAAGAACACCATAACCTATAAAGGAAAGCCCATCAGACTATCATCAGATTTCTCAACAGAGACTCTACAAGTCAAGAGGGAGCAGAAACAAGTATTCAAAATATTGGAAGAGAGAAATTACCAGCCAAGAATTCTATGCCCAGCAAAGTTATCCTTTAGGTATGAAGGAGGAATAAAGACCTTTGCAGACATACAAAATCTAAAGGAATTATCCAGCACAAAGTCAGCATTTTAAGAAATACTGAAGGGCGAAAATGGACCTGAAATAAAAAGTAAAAATAAATAGGGATAAACTGAAACAACAAAAACATAAAAAGGGAGGAAGTAAAGGTTTAAATTTCCAAAGAGAATGGAGATAAGAAACACCCTTAAGAAAAGGAACCACTGCATATATGAAACTTTCTTTTATATAATGTTCAAGGTAACCACTGAAAAAGTACTTAGAACTAAGACACATAACAATAATGAAGAGAAAACAGAAAAAAAAGTCATAAAAACCATCAAACTAAAATAATCAATGTGAATAAAAAAGCAAAGAAGCAACTGAAAAAAAGAACTACCAGAAAACAAAAGATAAAATGGCTATAGGAAATTCTCATATATCAATCACCATCCTAAATATAAATAAACTGAACTCACTAATAAAAAGACAAAGTAGCAAAATGGATTAAATAACAAAATCCAACCTTATGCTGCCTACAAGAGACATACCTCAGCCACAAGGACAAACATAGTCTCAAAGTGGAAGGGGGGGGGGGGAATCTAAGCAAATGGCATTAGGAGAAAAGCAGGTATAGCCATATTTATATCTGAACGAAGCAGACTTCAGGATCAAAAAGATAATAAGAGACAAAATCGACATTTTATAATGATAAAGGGGACAATACAACAAGAAGCTATTACACTTATTAATATATATGCCCCCAAACAAGAAGCACTAAAATTTAGAAAGCAACTACTAACAGATCTAAAAGGAGAAACTGACAAAAACACAATAATAGTAGGGGACTTAAACACCCCTTTGACAGCCATGGACAGATCATCCGAACAGAAAATAAATAAGGAAATATCAGCTTTAAATGATACATTACAGCAATTGGACATAGTTGACATTTACAGGACAATTCATCCTATACCACATGACTATATATTCTTTTCTGGTGCACATGGAACATTCTCAAGGATAGACCACATGCTGAGACACAAAGCTAGCTTCAGCAAATTTAAGAAGATAGAAATCATACCAAGAGTATTCTCTGATCACAAAGCTTTGAAATTGGAGATCACTACACAAAGAAAGTAGGAAAAACCACATATACATGGAGAGTAAACAACATGTTATTTAAAAGTGACAGAGTCAAATAAAAAATAAAAGAAGAGATTAAAAACACATAGAAATGAATGACAATGAAAACACAACATACCAAAATTACTGGGGTGCAGCAAAAGCAGTAAGTAACAAGAGGGAAATTTATATCACTAGAGGCCTACTTCAAGAAACAAGAAAAGTCACAACTAAACAACCTAATATCACATCTTAAAGAACTAGAAAAAACTAGAACAAAAAACACCCAAAGCCAGCAGAAGGAAGGAAATAATAAAAATTAAAGCAAAACTAAATGAAATAGAGAATCAAGAAACAATAAAGATTAAAAATGTCAGCCTTGGGGAGATCCAAGATGGCGGCATGAGAGGAGAACACCGATAACTGCCTGGGAAGGGCCTTGTGAACAGAGGGGAATCCACAGGGGAAACCCTGAGAAGAAACCTCAACTAAGAGAACCACACAACACAGAACAACACACAAACATTAGAGAAAAAAGGGAAGAGCAGGAGAGGGAAAGGGAAACAGCGGTTCGGGGACAGAGACTCGGAGCGCGGCCCGGGGCTGGCAAAAACAAAGGGGGTTTGGGGGACTACGGTCAAAGTGGAGCTGGATCGAAGGCGGGCTGGAAGCCGAGACCTAGGGAGCGTGGAAGCCCCACAAGACTGTGGACAATTTAACATCCGAACTCAAGAGACAGCACACAGTGTCCTAATCAGATCACAGAGCCTAAAGTGGAACAGGGACTGTGGAGCAGGGCGGCTGCACTTCCCGGTGGGCGGGGTGAGAGCAGGGCACCAGCCCACAACAGCTCAGCACCCCTGATTTACGGGGGAGATTGACTGTGAGGGAGCGCCTTCTGAGGACAGGGCTCTTGGAGTGAGGGCTGGGGCTTGAGTGGGCATAGCTGCATTGGACGTGCTTGGAGTGAATCCGGCGGTCTCAACAGAGCCGGGAGCATAGAGCGGCTGCCGCCCGAGCTACGGCCTGTGCGCACAGGACTTTCGACACCCCACCCACCAGGCCGCCACGGCACTGCTGCCAGCATGCAACTGGGCTTTCGGCGTCCCGCCCACCGGGCAGCTGCGGCACTGCTGCCTGCTCACAAGTGCGCAACTGAGCTTTTGGCGTCCCGCCCACTGGGCCTCTGGGGCGCTGCAGCCCACGTGGGCAACTGGGCTGCCGACCGGGTCGCCGCGGTGTCATTGCCTGCGCACGGGACTCCGTGGCCAACCGGAGCCTCTGCAAAGCCCCAGCCCATCCAAGTGCTGCCGTGCGGGAGTGGCTTACAGATACCATTGAAGGAGGGGCAGCCAGGCGGAGGAGAGAAAGACACTGAACCACCAGCCCTCCTGCTGAAAGAGGAATCTGCTATTGTGTCTCAGGCCCGCCCTAGCTCCTACTCACATGCCCCCACCCCTGGTCACACCTTTACTACCCTGCTATCTAACACCTAAGACAGCAACCTGTAGTGCCCCAGGACACAGAAGCTGTCTGCTTCTCCCAACCCTCTCCCAAAATCTCCTTCTCCCACAACTGAGCCCAAAAGAAAAAATAAAGAGAAGCCGTTCTGATAGGCAAACCCCCAGAGGGGAAACAGACTCATGCGTAAAGCAAAAAGAACCACATCAAAGACAATGCACACCTCAGAATCCAAAGCCCGTCCAGAAGATCAGGGGCAGTCTTTAGTAAAGGACCTTGCACACTTGAAATCAAATCTAAGTGAAACAGAATTCAGGGCTGCATTAATCAAGACACTCAGAGAGCTCACTCCATGCTGGCAAAGTACCCAGACACAGTTAAATGACCTCAACAAGAAATTTTCTGAACAAAATGAGTACTTTACCAACAAAATTGAGAAGCTAGAGCAGAACCAAAAGGAACTCCTTGAAATGAAGGGCATCATGGGAGAGCTGAAAAAAGAACTGACCAGCATAGGAAACAGGGCTGACCAGCTAGAGGAAAGGATGAATGAAATTGAAGATACAAACATGGAACTGTCACAGAGGGAAGAAGAAAGGGAAAGGAAAATCAAGAGAAATGAAAGAGCCCTACAAGAACTTTCTGACGCCATCAGAAAGAACAATATTAGAATAATAGGGGTACCAGAAGGAAGCAAGATAAAATCTTCTCAGAGTCTACTAAAACAAATAGTGGATGAAAATTTCCCTAACCTGTGGAAGGAATTACAGCCTCAAATCCAAGAGGAAATCAGAAGCCCTAACTTCCTAGACCCTAGCAGATCCTCTCCAAGGTACATTGTTCTGAAGATGACAAAAATCAATGACAAAGAAAAAATTTTCAAGGCAGCCAGGGAAAAACAAAACATAACTTTCAAAGGAAAACCTATCAGGCTGTCACCAGACTTATCAGCAGAAACTCTGCAACCCAGGAGGGAGTGGAGCCCAATCTTCAAAATATTAAAAGAGAGAAATTTCCAGCCAAGAATTAACTATCCAGCAAAATTAACCTTTAGATATGAAGGAGGAATTAAGGCCTTTACAGATATACAGAAGCGGAGGGAATTCTCCAGCTCAAAACCGGCACTCCAAGAAATACTAAAGGAGGCTATCTGACCTGAATCCAGAAATCAAAATAAATGGAGAAAAGTTAGGACAAAAAAAAATAAAAAGGAAAGAAGAAATGGATACAGGATATCCTCATATATCAATCATCACCCTGAATGTAAATGGACTGAATTCACCAATAAAGAGGCACAGGGTAGCAGACTGGATTAAAAAACAAAATCCAACCATATGCTGCCTACAAGAGACACACCTCAGCCACAGGGACAAACATAGACTCAGGGTAAAA
>PVKE010006393.1:12060-54660 GCA_004027555.1 Craseonycteris thonglongyai | reverse complement strand
CCTGCTTTCTGCCTTGGGGCTGCTCTAGCCAGTCCAACGTGTTGAGATTCTGTGCTCTCAGGCTCCATCTGGTCTAATACTGGGAGCCCAGCACGTCCACTTAATCACATGCGTTCCCTGAGCACCTGCAGGGTGCCAGGCACAGTGCGATAATATTTTGGGGAAACCCGCGAAGCACTGAAGCCGCAAAACATGAAGCACGAAGTGGCGAGGGAACACTGTACATAATTAGTATTAATATTGAAGACCTACAGAAATCAGAACAAAAAGAGGAAAAAAGGAGAAAAATTCAACAATAGATAATTTTGCCTTCATTTAAATAAATATAGAACAAGAAGGTTAGAAATAAATATTAAATACTGATGCCTATCTTCTTAATTGCCATGCCTTCATTCACTAAATCAATAATAATTAATCATTCCAGGCATTGCTCTACATATCTTAGAGGAAAAATACTATAAGAATAGAATAACGATGCCTTATCATTTAAAAGACAGTCTCCATTTGTCTCATCTGTTATTTATGGTTTGATTCAAAGATGAAATATTATCCCCAAGAGTTACTTCTATAGCAACTGATATCAAAAAATGAACATGCCACCTCTCAATAATGTATTTCATTTTTTGAGTAATCATGATAAATGAGAGACTAGGGCAAGGCCAAGCAGCTATAAATTTCAAATATATATATTTTTTAATATACTATACATTATTCATAAAACATTTATAATGTTTTAATGTCAGAATTTACTTTTTCCAAAATAAATACATCAAAATTAAAGACAGTTTAACTTTGAGAAACTATAAATCTCTTGCCAAATTAATCTTACTAATATAGAATACAATGTGAAATAGTAGTTATTCTGGAAACTCTAATTAGATGACTGCTATAAGAACAGATGATGAATGTAGTCCTGTGCATTGTACAACCAGTCAATCCAAGATTCAAACCTGATGTTGGTTATTTTCCATGAAATTTAACCTCTCAAAGATTTTTTTCACTTGTGTGTATATGTATATGTGTATATATATATATATATATATATTTTTTTAGCACGAAACCTGCTTCTGAATGAGACTTTTATATGCATAGAGTATTTCTTAACCAGTTGTTTACCACCAAGAAATAGACCAATTTAAATGTCTTTCCAGATAACAACTTTAAAAATACAGTAAACAAAGGAAAACAGAAAATTAACCAAATTATTAAATGCATTCCCTGACACAATGATAAAAGAATGTGATAAATTTCAGTCTCGCACCCAAATAGTCTTTTGAGCACAGTAAGTTGTATCATTAGGCATCTTCCCCAGCCTGGCTGCCTTTTCTCACACTTTCATCCATCTCTTCAGATTGGGCTTCACCAAATTTTTCCTCTTAAATGAGCTCCACCCTCCCAAGCTATTCTAACACTGACCCTGAAGGAAATTTTAAGCAAGTTTGTTTCTTTATTTTGGTTTGTTTGTGGTTGTGACTTCATTGTATTGCTTCTAACCCAGTCTTTTCTTTCTTAAGTTGCAAACTTAAATATTGTCTCTGGACAATCCAATACCTTGTACATTGGCTCTTCTCCTTTAGTAGAAGCCCCAGTGAAATGAGAAGATTCTATCTATCACCACCATGGTCACAGGGAAGGCCATTGTGGGGATCCCCAAACACAAGGCCATCTCTGTCAAATTAATCTTACTAATATAAGATATAATGTCAAATAGTAGTTATCATTCGGGAACTAATTACTTATCTTTCCAGAATGATCTGATTTGTTGGTCTCAGCTTCCCTGTTTTGTATATTTTCACTAGTGTCAAGCTACTGTAGGGCAAGTTAAAGCTACTATAGGGAAAATTACTTCACTGCTCTATGCCTCAGTGCTACATCTGTAAAATGTGAATCATTTCCCTAATAGGATTGTTGTGAGAATTAAATGAGTTTATGCACGTACAGCACTTAGAACAGTATCTGACACATAGAATGCTCTGAATGGTAGCTATTCTATTACTGTTGTTGTTGTTGTTATAATACTTAAAGAAATATAATTTTTAAAGATTTACTATTTTCAAGGAAAAGTAAATGCTCACATGAATACTTATACTTTTTTATTTTTAAAGATTTATTTTTATTGTTTTTGACAAAGAGAGAGAGAGAGAGAAAAGGAGGAGGGCCCAGAGCAGAGTCTTCATAGTTGTAACTCATTAGTTTTTAATATAGTTTCGCTCCACAGGTGGGCGCAGGGCTGTGCAGGGCAGGAACCAGGATTGGGGTGGGGGTGAGGGGGGCTCCTACATGGGAGGCATGCCATAGTGAGAACCAAACTGGGGACCATTCCCCAGTTCAGCATATGGGTCCGCATGGACCAGGGCCAGAATTCGATCCTCAGACACTGGGGGCTGCAAGACAAGCACTCAACTTGCTGAACTATCCCAGTTTCCACTAATTTGTTTTTTAAACGATAATTTTTAGAAGCATAATTTAAAACCATAATCTGCTAGTTGGGGATAACTGAAAAATCACTGTAGAGAAAGAGAATGTAAGAGAACTAAATATTTGAAGAAGTACAATTGTGGCAGGAAATTTAACCAACATGAGGAGTCAAAACCCAAAAACAACAAACAAAAAACTTTTACTACAAAGATGACATACTTGCTTTTCAAAAGAACTGGCTGTGCTGGTTTCCACTGATTGGCCTGGAAAGCCCAGTTCAGGGAAGTCATACAGATCAGCAAAACCAGCCCTTTCAGGAAGCGTCAGGGTTACTTCTCCCTGCTACAGCAGCCACCATGCCTTTGACAGGCTGTACTACTACTAATACCACATTCCCCAACCACACGCAAAATAAGTTTTCCAATAGCTCACTATGTATAAAAATGTTCTTTCTGAATTTTCATAAAATAATAGATTTATTGTCATAGAAAAAAATGTTATACAAATTTTACTTTTGCATCTATAATAAAATTTTAGTGACTTTTCAACTATTTTTCTTATTTTATTTATTTATTTATTTTTAAAAGATTTATTTTATTAGATAGTGACAGCGAGAAGGGGGAGGGCCCAGAGCAGTCTCCATACTTGTATGTCATCAGTTTTTCGACATGGTTTCGTTCCACACAGGTGGGTGGGGGCTGTGCAGGGCAGGAATTCGGCTGGGGGCCTCCGGCATGGGAGGGACGCCCCATCCAGCCAGGGGCCCAACTTGGGGGTGAGAACTGAACTGGGTGCCTCCTGCATGGGAAGCATACCTTAGGTCAGCATATGGGTCCACACTGGCCAGGGCTGGGATTCGATCCTCTGTCCCCAAGGCTGCAAAGGGAGTGCTTAACCTGCTGAGCCATTCTGGCTCCCCCCATTTTTTTATTGAAACAATAATATATGCTTGTAAAATTTCAAATATAACAAGATTATATAAAGGAAATATAAAAGTATTCTATGTCCAATTCCCAGAAGCACATACCTATCAGTGTGGTACATATCAATAGACAAATAACTATATAGATACTTTCATATATGTGTGCATATATATATATATATACACACACACACATACATATACATACATATATATATATATATACACATATATATGTTTTTATATGTGCAAAGAAAAAACTGTATATAAAATTGAACTATTCTATAACAATGATCTGAAATTTGCTTCCTTTACTCAACAATGAATTGTAGACACCCTTCCACATCAGTACAAATAAAACCTTCAAAATTCAAAAAAGGTTTTTATCTTTAAGTAAAATTAACACTCCAAGAAGAAAGAACATGTTTATTCTATCCAGGATTATAAGAGAAATAATTTTCTCTTCTAAATCAGAATTTACCATCTAATGATAAATTATCTTTCTTGGATATAATAATGAAATAGAATCTCTAGTCCTAGCTACCTAAAAATCTCAGTTAACTAATTTTTTATGCTTCAAGTAAAATTGCCTAATAATTTGACCATTAGCCGATAATTCATCTAAAATTGGAATATTCAAAGGCTTTTTCTTTTCTCACATATCAGAACTGGAAAAGTGATAGGAGACCAAGGATAGTTACAACAAAGCTACTGATGTCACAAGCCAGAATACAGATATGAGCAAGTCTGAAATGGGAGCTGGCAGGCTGCAAGCAAATACAGAAACCAGAAACAAGAACAGCAAAGTTCACAGCAAAGGAAATCATCAGCAAAATGAAAAGACAAGTTACTACATGTGGTAAAATATCTGCCAATCATAGCTCTGATAAGGGATTAATGTCCAAATTATATAAATAACTCATGCAACTCAATAGAAAACAAAATCCCATTTAAAAGTAAGCAAAAGATCTGAATAAAGATTTTTCCAAGACATAGAGATGGCCACCAGGTCCACTGAAAGATGTTCAACATCACTAATAGTCACGAAATGCAAGTGAAAACCACAATATGATTTCACTCACACCTGTTGAATGGCTAGCATCAAAAAGACAAGAAATAACAACTGTTGGTGAGGATGTGGAGAAAAGAGAACTTTGTACACTGTTGGAAGGAATGTAAATTGATGTAGCCACTGTGAAAACAGTGAAGAATTGCTTTAAAAATTAAAAATAGAACTATCATATGATCCAGCAATTTCACTTCTGGGTATATGTCCAAAGAAAATGAAAACACTAACTCAAAGTGATATCTGCACCCCATGTTCATTGCAGCTTTATTCACAATAGCCAAGATATGGAAACAGCCTAAGTTCCCATTGATGAATGTGATATATATGCATATGTGTATATGTATGTGTGTGTGTGTGTGTGTGTGTGTTATTCAGACATACAAAAAGAATAAAACCTTGTCATTTGTAACAACATGGATGAAAATTGAGGGCATTATGTTGAATAAGTCAGACAGAAAAAGACAAATACTATGTGATCTCACTTATATCTGGAATCCTAGAAAAACAAAAACACCAAGCTCACAGATACAGAAAAGAGATTGGTGGTTGCCAGAGGCAAGAAATGGGGGTGGCAAAAATGGTGGAAGTGTGCCAAAAGGTACAAACTTCCAGTTAAAAATAAATAAGTTGGGGAAGCCAGGATGACTCAGTGGGTTAAGCGCTCACTTTGCAGCCCTGGGGACCAAGGATCGAATCCTGGCCCCGGCTCGTGCGGACCCATGTGCTGAACTGGGGAGTGCCCCCAGTTTGGTTCTCACTGGGGTGAGACCCCGGCCCAGTTCCTGCCCTGTGCAGTCCCGTGCCCACCTGTGGAATGAAACTATGTGGGAAAACCAATGATGTACAACTGTGGAGACTGTTCGGGGCCCTCCCCCTTCTCTCTGTCTCTGTATCTCTCTCTCTCTTTCTCTCTCTCTCTCTCTCTCTGTCAAAAAATATATAAATAAGTCATTAAAAAAATAGTAAGTCATGAGGATTTAATGTACAGCATGGATACTATGAGTAATAATACTATATTACATACATAAAAGTTGCCAAGAGGGTAGATCCTAAAATTTTTCACTACAGAAAAAAATATTTTTGTCATTATATATGGTTGTTAGACATTTTTTTTTTTTTTTTTTTGACAGAGAGAGAGAGAGAGAGAGAGATTCAGAGACAGAGAGAAGGGGGAGGGCCCAGAACTGTCTCCATAGTTGCACATCGTTGGTTTTTCCACATAGTTTTATTCCACAGGTGGGCGCAGGGCTGCACAGGGCAGGAACTGGGCCGGGGTCTCACCCCGGTGAGAAATGAACTGGGGGCACTCCCCAGTTCAGCATATGGGTTCACACAGGCCAGGGCCGGGATTCGATCCTCAGTCCCCGGGGCTGCAAAGTGAGCGCTTAAACCACTGAGCCATCCCGGCTTCCCCTGTTAGACTTATTGGTGGTGATTATTTCTCAGTAAATACAAATATTAAATCATTATGTTGTACACCTAAAGCTAATATAATGTTATATAATTATGCATCAATAAAAATAAAATTTCAGAATAATTTTTTTTTAAAGAACAGAGCAAAATTAATATCTAGAGTGTGACTAATCAAGGTAACATGTATATTAAAGAGCAAAGTGCCTGGGTTCAACAAAATGAAGTGAAAATTTGAACAAAGGAAATGCATATACTACATGTTTGTGGTAGATGGTATTTTACTTTCTATAATATTATTCACTACCCTCTTCAAAAAGGTTGCATACTATGGATGTGTGACTAGCCATTTCATTCCTCCTGCAGAGGGAATGTATTCCCTTACCTTATTGACATGGGACTTGGCCACTTAACATGCTTTTGTTGGTCATTGGAATGTGAGCACACAGAATGTATGACACATCTGAGCAAATGCTTTATGAAGTATCAGGAGCTTCTTCCAAGGCTCCTGATCTTTCTCTCTGACACAAGAATGGGAACGTCCTATATAGGTACTTCTCCTTTAACTGGGGTCCCAGAATGAGACACTGGGAGCAAAGCCATAGGTGACTACAGTCTACACATGCCATGTGAATGAGAAAGAAATGTTTTGTTGTTGCAAGCCTCCTAGACTTTGTAACTACAGCACAGTTGACTAATGCAGAAATTGGTACCTAGAAGTGGGGTGCTGCTTCATGGCCTTATCTTCAGCACCAGATAACACGTGGCATAGCAACTGTTAGTTGGAGCTAGAAAAATGGGGACCCATGTTACAGAAAGATCAAATATTTGGTGAAATTGTCACCTGCAATATCTTGAACAACAGATAATATACTTAATGAATTTATGGCTTTGGGTAAAGAGTATGCAAAATAAAATGTTACTACAGTACCTTGGTCATTAATAGCTATATTTAACAAGATTCTACAAAAGAGGTGAGCTCAGGAAAAGAACTGGCCTATCTACAAGCAGGAGGTGAAGAAAACAGAGAATCCGGAAATCCTAGGAGTTGCCACCCTAAAAGGTGCAACTGTTTCTCATTTTAACTTGAAATGAAATTTAAAAATACTCTTGCAATAAGGGCCAAATAAACTCAGTCTTGAGGCAAATAAAGAAAATAATTAATTAAAAAATTTAAATGGCTCAAGAAAAAGAATGTGACTCCATGAAAGCCTGTAAGCACTGATAATAGTATACATTATTTTTGTCAGTAAATACTACCGGCAAAAATAATAAAAATTAAAGAGATTTTTGGAGACAGTTGTACTGTCAAAAGCACCACCATCCTAGGTATTAAAAAGGACTGTGACTGTTAAACATATAAAAGTAATCTTTGGGCTCCAGTCATTTGGGGACTTGACTGGGCCGGAGGGTGGTTAGAAGTTTGAACTCAATGGGACTCTGAAAAAATATAAAATTATATAATTCATATCTCTCTCCCTCTCCCAGCAGAATCAATCAGTGCATCTCCCTCTCCTTCTCTCTCCCTCTCTACGCCTTTTAAATACAATCTCAGACCGTCTCACTCTCCATATGGTTTTTCCATGTGGTCTCTCCAGCGGGACTGCTAAACTTCTTACCTGTTGGCTTGGGTCTCTTACAAAACTGCAAAAGTGGAAGCTGCCAGGCCTTCTTAAAGCTTAGGACCAGAACCAGTCTAGCATCACTTCTACCACATTCTGTTGGTTAAAGTGAATCAAGGTCCACCCAGATTCAGTGTCATAGGGGTCAACACAAAGGTATGAATACCTGAAAGCATGGTTTATTGAGGACCACCTTTGGAAACCAGCTACCACAATGCACAATAAACATTTATTAAATAAACTAATTAATGATTAATTAATTACTACAATAGACCACATTCTTATTGTGGTAGAGATGGGCACATGATGATTTAAAATTATCACCCTATTTTCATTATCAAATAGCATTTATGTAACCATGGTTTTCACATAATATTCCACACACCATACCAAAAAAGGGATATGAACCAAAAATAGGCCTCTTGACAGCCTTAGTAAAGATTATATTTAAAAGATTTTGACTCCATGATTATTGTAGTTTTTATAAAGAAAAGTTAAATGTGAGAAAGTAGGTAATAGGACAGCGTGAATTTAAAATGTTTGGCTCTAGCCAGGACCCCACGTAAAAAGTAGGAAAATCAGATATTTGGTATTGAGGACCCAGGTTTTAGTCCCAGTTTTGAGGGCTAACATAACTAGGTGTTTGATTTTGGAAGTCTCCGGACTTCAGTTTTTGCAACCATAAAACGAGAGAATGGGAATCATTAATTTTTAAACATTTTCTAGCCTCTGTGCCTTTATTTCAAAGCAGTTTTATTCATAGGAGGTAGAAAGTGGGGAGGTCGGGGAATACAGTGCCCCGACCTTCCTCAATCAGTAATTCTGTTTAAAATACTGAGTCTTCTTTGTAAGAGAACTGCATTTAAACAAATGGTTCTGCAAATAAAACATATTTGAAAATAAGAGTATGGCCCAACCCCGCACCCTTTATAGATGAGGAGATATTGCCCCTCTCTGCACCCCTCCCTGTGCTTTCTGAGTGCCTGTCACCAGCACTTGTGCCCTCACGCAACAGCCCTCCCTCCATAGCATTGCGCCACTCCCCCCTACCACAGTATTCTGTGCTTAAATGAGGCCTCTCTTTGTGGGGACTGAGGAATTCAAGATAAAGAACTGCATGAAATTGTGACTTCAAACTCACAAGTTGATGATCACTGAGTAAAAAATACAGAGAAGAAAATTTGATTCTAAATTCCTACTCATGTTAATATTTTAGAAGAATGTGATGATGAGGAAAAATAAGCAAATAAAATACTCTAAAATCATGCTGTATTATATACAACATCCTGTGGCGCACAGTTCAATTTTTAAAAATTATTCTTCTTGAACTATAAATGGTATGTTTTTTCCCCCATAAGAACCCACTAACTAGATATTTCCTTCAGCAAAGTACTTCACTTGCTAGTGTGAATGAAAAATTTTAAGAACACAAGAACAAACTGCTTTCTGAAGAGTTCTTTCTGTTTCTTATAAAACATGATTGTCAAGTTAACTAATCTCACATTATTACTTTAATTAAATGAAACAATATTTTATTCTTCCAGATCCTTATCAAGATACATACAAGAATTGTCTATGCTAAAAGCAATAAATGTACATCTTAAATAATCATGTCTGCAATACTTTTCAAATATATTTTTTATTGATATGCCATCAGCATAACATTTCCTAGCCACTGAAGTCTCTTGGGTCCGGTTAATAGTCCCATAAAACAAGGATACTTACATTTTCTTTCAGATTTTATGTTTGTAGGAAATTGTTCTCTGACTAACATGAAGCTTTTTTTTAATGAATCTTTAATTAAAGTTTAGAAGACATTGACAGACTTAAATAATAACTTTAGATCTCTGTAAATATTGTTATTCTTTCCTTTGCTCTGTCGAGATGCACCAAACTTAGGTTGAGAGCACATCCCCTTTGAGATTCCAGTTATGCATCTGCAAGTAGGTGTGTTGCATAGATATGACACCTGTGTCAGGCAGGATTTGACAAGGGAAGCAGGGCCACAATGAGTGGTGTGAATGAGGAAGTGATTAGAGGGATTATGCCCTGTACAAATAGGGGAGAAGCTGAGGAAATAAAGCACCAGAAGAAAACAGCTAAAGGATCAGAGCGAAGTCACAGACCACAAAAGGGAGCTGGTGCAGACTACAGAAGGTGGTTGGCGCTGCCTCTGGTGGTGGGCCTAAAGTTGTTATAGGTCAGCAGGGAAGGTAGTCAGGAAGCATAGCCAAGAGCGAAGTAGGAAGAGCAAGGACAAACCTGCAAGGACAAACTGGTACCCATGTTGTATGTTTCTCACCATTTTAAACCTTATTATGTGAACGACCAGAAGAAGCTGGACCCTTCCCTCTCAATGCTGTGCCTACCCTTGGCCCAGGTCTCAGAGAAGCAGAAAGAAATCTGGTAGGAGTTGAAAAAGCTGAGTGCTCAACTGCTGCCCTATCACATGAAGGCTGCTCTCAACAGGTGAGTGACCATGTGAATTGTACCTGGGGCCCTGCACTGACCTTACCAATGTAAATGCTTCTGCCCAACTCCACCACTTTCCAAATCTCAAGCAGATTTCTCATGTGGCCAACCCTCACCAGAAACCATACAGAGAAATGAACTCTGGCAAAAACAATTCCAGCTTCACTAAATTGGCACAGGATATAATTACCACAGTGCCCAGAAGTCCGTTCATGTAAATTGATCCTAAATGGATTCAAGCCTCTCAGAGACAACAAGTATTCATTCAATATCATTCAATAATAAAGCCTATCATAAGATAGAATTGTAATTACTGCATTTATTTGCAAGTCTTCCTCTAATTTTTTTCCTAATATCAGAAACATCATTACCAGCAAAAGTATATATTTTGCACTTTCTAGGATAAACGTGAATGTAAAGCAACATCCAAATATCATATTACTACCTGAACAATTTTTTTAATGACTCTACTTAATACTTTTTCATTTCCACCCAAAAGCCTTTTATCACCTTAGCTTTCCTCATACTAGTATCTTTTTTCTACTTCTCCTAAATCTAAAGTATTTGAACTCCAAATATAAGGCCTTCTTGTTCTTCCTCGCAATGTACCTTTTTGTCAAAGCCACCAAGTCCATCTGTCAGCATTATATATAATAAATCTGAACTGTAACTGAATATGAATTAAGTTCAAGTTCCCCTTCACTGAATACTCTGTCTTATATAAATCAGGATATGAGTTATGTCACCTAATTTTACATCATTGCCTACTCAATTCAGCTCTGAGACTGGCAGCAACCCTAATAGACTGTTGGAGTCTCTCCAGATGGCCCTCCCCATCTGAGAATTCCTCCAGGGGAAGAGTAAGAAGCTTAGCTTTGCCTGAAAGTTCTCCATGGTCCCCTCAGGACACACACTCCTTATACAATACTAGCACTGGGCTCCAAGAGTAGTACAATCTCTTCCACTTGCCAGAAGCATTAAATTGAGCCTGGCACCTAGTTGATTTAATGAAACTTCCTGGAAATCATAGCTTTTTCAATCATGTTCCCCTCACTTCAGGAACTTTTTGTTATCTTGTCAGTAGAGGCATCTTCTAACACGTTAACTAGCAACACATTATCCCTACAATACAGTGAAAAGTCATCAGGAATTAGAGTAGAAGATCCAAGTTTTGTTTTTGTCATGCGCTCTCTCTAAGTCTCAATATAAAAAGTAAAATCCTCCTTACATGGACGCTGGTTGTAAAGTGGAAATGAAATAATGGATATCCGGTCTTCACCCACACTGACCCCTGACCAGTGAGCCTATCACCCTCCTCTTGGGTAAGAGAATAGCGTCTCCTTCTTGCATTGGTCATACCATTTGGGTGATAGAGTACTTGTAGATTGCATAGCCACTTCAGGTGCTGCTTCACACCATACAGACCCAATGGTGGACCTGTTCTACCATGTTTCACTCCTGCTTCCTGTGAAGTGAGAGGTCTTTCCATATTAATGATAGGGGATTTTTTTCTCTCTCTCTTGCTCTCAGGGTCCCTGATATCCCTTCCTGTAGTCAAGCTTCACATTACTCAGGATTAGAGGATATCATAAAAAGACTAATGCAAAAAGAATGTTATGTGATATAAATGTTTATTAAGATGGAAAATACTTTCTCTTTCTCTCTAAGTTTTAGTTTACATCACCCATGGTCAACAATTGGCTTCCCCCACCACACCAATGATATTCCTAAGGTAAGATCAAATATTTGACTTCATTTCCCTACTTTTTTACTCAAGTGTTATTTATAATAAAAGGCAAACACATAACCAAACACAGCTTAATAAAAACTAAAGCTAATGTCTACTATATTTACACTTAAATTATAGAGAGATAAGTATGTGGAAATTATCTTCATCATCAATAGCAGTTGCTAGGCTTATGAAATATTTTGCACTTGTACAGACTACTGAAGCACACTAGATTTCAGTTTCCTTCTCTCTCCTCCTCCATCCTGACCTTTCCACATCCTTAGTGAGCAGAGAGAAGTTCAGACTCTACAGAGTATTTGATCCAAAGATTAAACACAATCAAAAATACCATCCTTCATTCTAAAATGTTAAACTTACTTTAAGCTAGTCAAGAAAGAGCAAATATGACTTATTTAAACATACAATATTTTAAATGGGAAGAATTTGGCTTATAACTAACATTTTTGTTTTTAAGTTCCAAGAGCATTTCATGAAGATGTTGCCCATCTTAAATACTAAATAAAATCGTCTCTCTCACTCTTCTTTTTAAGACCAATAAAGGTCATTTTAGTTTCAGGGATATATTTCTTTGGGTTCTCCAAATGTTCCACCAGAGTTCCTTTTCCCCAGATAACAACTATAAAGATGGAGATACGTTTTAATTTTGTGTGGTTACATTTGTAAGGTTGAATTTGTGATGTGACCCACATATGTGAACAAGAGTACTCTTGGATTCAATAGGAAGGCTACTTAGTATAACTTGGAATACTTATAATACTTACTGTGACCTGATATATATCATTCTTACTTACCTTTAAGAAAATTCCAAAATTAGTTTTTTCAGTGCTCTACTCTTTGGCTTCCCTGTAGATATCCAATACTCACATGCTACCAACCCAGAAATGTTGTACCTAAGAAGTACCCCATTCTCTCAGAATCACAGAAAGTTCCTTCTAGAAAAGATCTTATGAAATCATTTAATCCAACCCCTCATTTTGCAGATGAATAAATGATGACCCAAAGAGAGGGAAATAACTTGCCTTAAGATGATAAGGCTGCTTTGAGTTAAGAATCTGCAACTACCAAAAGCCGGGATGGCTCAGCGGGTTAAGCGCTCGCTTTGAAGCCCTGAGGACCAAGGATTGAATCCCGGCTCCAGCATAGGTGGACCCACATGCTGAACTGGGGTGTTCTTCCTGAATGCGGTGAGGCCCCCAGTTCAGTTCAAAAACAGAAACAACAACAACAACAACAACAACAAAAGAATCTGCAACTACTAACTCACATTTCCATGTTTTCCTGTCAACATACCAAGCTGTCTCTGTCCAAATCTCTACAAAATCCTGTCATTTCAGGAGTCCAGTTTTATGAGGAGAAAAGTCTGCCTCTACCTTTTTTTTTTTCTTCTAGCTAAAACTAGTCAAAAAGAACTGTTTATTTCCGACTAGTTCTTATCTAAAACTAGTTGAAAATAAACAGAAATTCTAACTCCACTGCTGATAAAATTTTTTGAGGAAAAACCTATAACCCCAAACTTGATATAATTATAAGACTACCAAGATCATAAAACTTGTAGCACAATGAGAGAACATCAGTCACTCATGATCTTGAAAGAGAAACGTTTTTCAAAGTAGCTGACAAATCCAGAGGGTCAAATGGAAAACAAGCAAGCTGGCTTTAGATTTCTCCAAAGAATAATTCAACATGTAGCATACAAAATCCTAAGGAATTTAAAGTTACCCAGTAATTTAATGTCTAGCCAGATTATCACTCAAGTGTAATGGGAATTCACAAGTGTTGTTAAACATCCAAGAACCAGTAATATAGGCTCAGTAATTCTTGCTTGGCATAATTACTGATAACCTTGTACAAACCAAAAGATAAATACAAACACTGTGGTAACAGCTGGGAATAAGCATGAATACCATTTAAATGTAGGACAGATACTAAAGCAACTGTGGTCAATATGGTTAAATAGTATTGTAAATGATTATCATGTGAAAGTAAAAATAACGTAAGTAGCAAGAATTAGGAAACTGTGAAAAAATAGGAGATTGTATAATCACTTTGACTTTCTCATCCTTCATAGTGTAGGATAAACAGATATTGCTTAAAGTAGATAAATTAAATAACAGGCATACGAATATTGTATAAAGTATAAATATGACCACTAAAATTATGAGAGTAATATTACCAAATAAAATTAGCTGGTAAAGAGAAAAGAATAGAGGAAGATGGGAAGAAATGAACATATATAATTTCCTTATTGCCCATATTGGAAAGTATCCTTTGAAACTATTTGAATTTTGATCTTATTATGTACATGGATTTCAAAAATATTTTTTAAATTATAAGTACATTTATGACTCAGTGAGTCTTATTGCCTTATTTATCAGGTTTAACATGACAACAGGCAAAAGATAAAGATTAATCTCTAATAATATGTTAGTTTAGCTAATATAATAACCCCATGAAATGACTTCTTTAAAGGCCCAAGAGGACCTGAGTCTGAATCCTAGTACTGTCATTTCTTAGCATAGAATCCTGGGTAATTCATGAATTAATCCAACCAATATGTTACTAAAACCTGCTTCAATTATCATTGCTTCAAAAAATGCAAATGGAATATAAGTATTCAATAATACCTATAAAGATATTCTCAAAAGAAAAAATTTATGCAATTTCTGATGTTTTTAAAAACGCAATATAGGGAAGCCGGGATGGCTCAGTGGGTTAAGTGCTCACTTTGCAGCCCTGGGGACTAAGGATCAAATCCCAGCCCCGGCCTATGTGGACCCATATGCTGAACTGGGGAGTGCCCCCCAGTTCAGTTCTCACTAGGGTGAGACCCTGGGCCAGTTCCTACCCTTTGCAGCCCTGCGCCCACCTGTGGAATGAAACGATGTGAAAAAACCAATGATGTGCAACTATGGAGACTGTTCTGGGCCCTCCTTCTTCTCTCTGTCTCTGTATCTCTCTCTCTCTCTCTGTCTGTCAAAACAATAAAAATAAATCTTTAAAAAAAAATGCAATATAGATATTCAACATTGCTACAAGTAATCATTAGGGAAATGCAAATCAAAACCACAATAAGATACCACTTCACAACCATTAGGATGGTTACAAAAGCAAAATAATAGGTGTTGTCAAGGATGTGGAGAAATTGGAACCCTTGTATATTGCTGGTAGGACCATAAAATGGTGTGGCCACTGTGGAAAATGGTACAGCTATTTCTCAAAAATTAAACACAGAATTTTCATATGATTCAGCAATTCCACTTCTGGTTATACACCCAAAAGAAGTGAAGGAAGGAACATGTACAGATGTCTGTACTCCTGTATTCATAACAGTATTCATAATAGCTAACGGGTTAAAGCAACCTCAGCATCCACAGACATATGAATGTGTAAACAATATGTGGTATACATATACATACAATGGAATATTTTTCAGTCGTAAAATGCATGGAAATTATGTCCCACAGTACAATACAAATAAACACTGGAGACATTATGCTAAGTGAAATAAACCAGTCACAAAATGACAAATACTATATGATTCTACTTATATGAGGTATCTAGAATAATCAAATTCATTAAAGACATTTATAAAGTAGAACGGTGGTTGGCAGGGCATATGTAATAGGTAAGAGTTTTAGTTTGGGAAGATAAAAATGTTCTGGAGATGGATGATGATGATGGTTGTAGAACAGTGTGAATGTGGTTAACACTACAGAACTGTACACTTAAAATGGTTAAAAGAATAAATTTTATGTTACATATATTTTGCCACAATTTTTAAAAACCACACAATACAAGGTTATTGCTATAATCATACATTTATAAAACGATACTCTAAGCAAGTCATATAAAGAATCTCCTTTCAAATGATAATTTCTTTATTTTAAAAACTAAAATAGTGTAATTATTTTCCAGTGAAAGATTATATGTAAAAACATAAAATACAGTTAATAGTTGTTCACAGTTTGCGTTAAAATTGAGCTTCCAGGTTCCTAATTACTTCCAGGTTCCTAATTATTCAAGTCTGTCTTTGGTCAAGCTGTGCTAAAGTGTTTTTTAAATCCTTATTTTATTTTAACTAACATTTTTTTAAAATCCCAGCTCAATTAACATTGTAAAATACTTATATTATTCTTTTTCCTAGCTTTATTGAGATGTAATTGACACATAATACTTTGTAAGTTTAAGGTGTACAACGTGTTAATTTGGTACACTTATATATTGAAAAATGATTACCGCCTTAGTATTAATTAAAACCTCCACCCAATCACATAATTACCATTCTTTTTTTGTGTGTCCTGAGAACATTAAGATGTACTCTGTTAGCAACTTTTAAGTATATAATACAGTATTATAAGCTAATAATCACTATACTGTACATTAGATCCCCAGAACTTGCTAATCTTATAACTAAAAGTTTGTTCCCTTTTAACAATATCTCCCCAGTACTCCATCCCCCAGGCCCTGATAGTTCTGTTTTTCTGCATTCAGTTGTTTTATATTCCACATATAAATGATATTATACAGTATTTCACTTTCTCCATCTGACTTATTTCACTCGATATATTACCCTCAAATTTCATGCAAGTTGTTGCAAATGGCAGGATTTCCTTTTTCCTCATGGCTAAATAATATTATATGTATATATCACAAATCACACACATAACATATATGTAATATATATTATTGCATATAATAATATTATATTCCCAAATAAGCCACAAATAATACTTAAATGATCTGACTTGGAGAAATTTTATTTCTATTTCTTAAATAATGTTAAAACCACTTCTATACAGCTTTTAACCTTTGACAACAATCTATAACAGAAGATATATTTGTAGTAAATTTTAATATGATTTTAAATCAATGCTAACAAGCAATAAAATTCTCAAAATATTGGCTGCTAGAGGAACAAATATCAGGTTATAACTAGTCTAGAATTAGGACTTCAAAAGTTGACTGCTCTTGTAATATGACAAAATAATAAAATGACACTATAAAGAAATATTACTTTAAAACTTAGCCATATAAATGAAAATAAATGCAAGTTTAAAATTGATTTATTCAACATTCTATCAACTGGAAATCCTATCACAATAAATGCAATTCAATTCTTACACTAACTGCCTGGAATTAGCCCAGACTCCATAGTCCCCAATAATACAGCCCTCACCTCAGTCACCAGCTGCAAGTTTGGGGTCCCCAGGCCATCCAAATATCTGATCAACTGGCTATAAATTTGAGGGTTCCCAGGATCCCCTCAAGTCCAGTAATCTGTTAAAACAATTCACAAATCTCAGGAAGGCACTAAATGTACAATTACAGCTTTATTATAAAGAATACAAATAAGGACCAAGCAGAAGAAGAAAATCATGTGGTGAGGTCTGGGAGAGTACCAAACATAGAGCACTTGGATTCTGTCCCTGTAGAAAAAGACTCATCACCCTACCAGGACACTGATATGTTGTTCACTAGTCAGGAACTTAACCAGAGTTTTTACTGGGTTTCATTACATAGGCATGATTGATTGACTCAATGGCCATGTGACTGAACCCAATTTCCAGCTTCTGTCCCCTATTGCTGAGGGTTTGGCTGATATCACCTAGCCCAAAGCCCCAATTCTCTAATCACATGGTTTGTTGGTCTTTCCAACTTGGTCAGCCCCAATCCTGAAACTATCTGGGAGCCTAATATAAATCATCTTGCTGCATAATCTCAGGCCCTGTTCCCAGGACCCAAACTTGAAGAACAAAGACACCCCTCCGACTCAGGAAATTCCAAAGTTTTAGAGATTCCCTCCTAGGAACCTGGGAATAACATCAAATTTATTACTATAGAATACCTACTAACCAGCATTTTCTGTACAGACTAAATATAATGATATCATATTGATAACAACTAAGTTGATGTTTAGAAAGATGCCAAATCACCCTTCACTTGCTAAAGATTAAATTATATTTTATTTTGTTTTAATATAAGTATTTTATCAATTATATATACATTTGGGGAAGCCAGGATGGCTGAGAGTGTTAAGTGCTCACTTTGCAGCCCCGGGAACAGAGGATCAAATCCTGGCCCTGGCCCATGTGGACCCATATGCTGAACTAGGGTGTGTTTCCCATGTGGGAGGCTCCCAGTTCAGTTCTTGCCCCCCGGTTTGGCCCCTGGTTTGAGGGGGCATGCAGGAGGCCCCTAGCCCAGTTCCTGCCCTGCCCAGCCCCCACCCACCTGTGTGGAACAAAACCATGTTGAAAACTAATGACATACAACTATGGAGACTGTTCTGGGCCCTCCCCCCTTTTCTCTGTCTCTATCAAAAATAATAAAATAAACCTTTAAAAATTATGTATACATTTATTTTATATGTACATATGGTCCTTTATTATAGGTGTCCCCTGAATAAAGATATATTGAGGTCCTAACCCCTATGTGCGTTAGGAAGTTAGAACCTGGCTTTGTTTAGAAATAGTGTCATTGCAAATAAGATCTGTTAAATTGAAATATCATGATAGGCCTTCAATCCAGTATCACTGGTATCCTTATGAAATGGCTGTGGGGAGAGAGAAACACACAGGGACAATATAAGGACAAAGGCAGAGATTGGAGATATGCAGCTGTAGGCCAAAAACACCAATATTACTGAGAAACCACAAGAAGCTAGGAAGAAGCAAAGAAGGATGGCTCTACAAGTTTCAGAAGTATGACCCTGCCAACACCTTGATTTTGTGCTTCTACCCTCCAGAACTATAAAAGCCATACATTTCTGCTATTTTGAGCCACCCAATTTATGGTACTTTGTTATAGCAGCCCCAGACAACTAAAATGGTCTTCAAATGCCAAAATCTATTAGTAGCATTCTATAGCAGTTAGACTTACCATATATTCTCTACCCAACCACACCCTTGTTTGCCTGGAAATCTAAGAGAAGTCTAGGTAGGAACCAAGGGCTTTGCCAGCTTTCCATCCTACTAAACTGTATTACTCTCAAAGCTACAGGAAAATGAAGTATTTTATTTTTACACATGCATACACACACACACACACACACACACACACACTATATATATATATATATATATATATATATATATATATATATATATGTAAATAAAAGCTGACAGCCTCTACCTGCACTAATTTTGCTTTAACCAAACCATTTGACTATCACCAAGATCACTTTCCCCAAAACATCAAATAACAAAAATTTCACTATATCTTACCTATCTGTAGTGTACAAGTACCTGACAATTAGTTATTTTGATTGTAATGTCAGTGCCTGACAAGCTTTTGACTATGAGGCATGCACTTCAAAGACATTCATTGTCAGCTACAGGACACGTTGCCAGCAATAGGACTAGGTAAAGAACCAGGCCACCCACCCATAAAGTTCCTTTTTTTTTTGTTATTGTTGTTGTTTTGGTTCATTTCATTTTTTAAGAAAGCTCCAGTAGAGCTAGCTGACAATATGACGGACCATTTATTTTTCCCTTCCTGTGCTTCAATTCCTACTCTTACGTTTTAAATTCACCAATAACAAGTAAATTTGTGAAATCTAGGCACCCCACCATTGAACCCCCCAAAAGCAGAACCTCAGGCCTGTGCTTGCTCCCTTGTACTGTGCTCTCTGTCTTTCTCCCTCCACACCCCCCTTTCAAAATCTTGCTGTGTGGGCCCAGGTATGTCATGTTCCCTTTAGGATTTTTGAGTAATAACCCTTGTTTTCTCAACTTTCTCTGATGGTTGCTGCTGAAATGTGTCTTGCAATCATAGTAAGAACCACAAAGGCCAGGCCAGTCACACCATTGTCTTCATCAGGGAAAATGTCTGTGGGAGGCTCAGCACAAGCAGTACAAACCACCCCAGGCGAGTGCCCCCAAGCATTTCTAGCCAATAATATCACTATGTATAGGCTAAGGCCAGCCCCAAACACTATCTTACTAGAAACAGTTTAAAATAAGCAAAATTCCTCTCATGGCAAGGTATAATCTATTATAGTGTACTCAAAAGTGAAATTAAATAAATAAAGAAGTGCCAACTCCCCTTCTCTTACAGCATGGTCTGCAAAACTCAACCAAATAAGGTGCATTATAGTCTATACAAGCATTATAAAACCCATTAAGAAATTTAGAAATACTGGGGATGCAGGGATGTTTCAGCAGGTTGAGTGTTCGCATTGCAGCCCAGGGTCCAAAGATTGAAACCCGGCCCCATGCAGACCCATATGCTGAACTGGAGTGTGCATCCCAGTTTACTTCCTGAGGCGAGCTCCCTGTGTGGGAAGCGCCTGGTTCAGCACCCCCGTGGGGCGTGCCTCCCATGCAGGAAGCTTCCTTGCCCAGTTCCCATCCTGCTTGGCCCCACGCCCACCTGTGGAATGAAACTATATAGAAAACTGATGACAGGCAACTATGGAGACTGCTCTGAGCCCTCCCACTTCTCTCTCTCTCTCTCTCTCTCTCTCTCTCTCTCTCTCTCTCTGTCAAAAACAGTAAATTAAATCTTAAAAAGAAAAAAAAAAGAAATTAAAACATACTAAATTTGAATCATATATGAAGAGGATTATAGCTTCCAATAATCTATATTTAAAACTTCTCCAAACACAATAGCCAGCCCCCCACAAAAAAAAAACAAACGCACAAGAAAACTACAAACCAATATCTCATAACTACAGATGAAAAAATCTTCAACAAATACTAGCAAACTAAATTCAATAGCAGATTAAAGACTTACACAGTGTTACCAGTGGGAATTATCCCAGGAATTCAAGGGTAGTTCAACATAAGAGTATCAATCAATGTAATATAGCACATTAACAGACCAAAAGGAAAAATACATAGTTATATTAATAGATACAGAAAAAAACACTTGACAAATTCCAACAACCTTTCATGATAAAAACAGTGAGGAAACTAGTAATAAAAGGGAACTGCTTAATATGAAAAAGGGGATTTATGGAAAATTCACAGGTAATATACTCAAGGTAAAACATTGAAATATTTTCCTCTAAGATCAAAAACAAGACAAGGATGCCTGCTTTCACCAAGTGCTATTCAGAATTCTATTAGAAGTCCTAAGCAGAGAAATTAGGAAAGAATAAGAAATAAAAGCAGTCCAGATTGGAAAGGAAGAAGTAAAGCTATCTCTATTCATAGATGACATGATTCCACAAATTAAAAAAACCCAAAGAATCCACAAAAAAAAAAGACTAGGGTTAATAAGTTAATTCAGCAAACTTAGAAGATACAAGGCAACTGATTCAAAGATCAATTGTTTCTATACACACATAATCAACAATCTGAAAAGAAAATTTAAAAAAATTTTCTATTTATAGAAATATTTTAAAAGAATAAAATACTTAGAAACAAATTTAACCAAGGAGGTGAAAGACTTATATACTGAAAGTATTAAAGTATTAGGTTAAGAAAGACTTAAATAAATGGAAAAGCATCCTATGTTCATAAATTGAAACGTTACTATTATTAGGATGGCAATATTCTCCAAAACAATTTTTGATACAATGCAATCTCTACAAAATTCCCAGGGTCTTTTCTGCAGAAATGGAAAGAAAGGGTAATTTTCAAATTCATGAAATTTCAAAGGGTCCTAAAGAAACAAAACAATACCAAAACCAAAATCAAAGTTGGAGAGTTCACAACTCTCAATTTCAAAAGTCACTGCAGTGAAAGCTGGGATGGCTCAGCGGGTTAAGCGCTCACTTTGGGGCCCCGGGGACGGAGGATCGAATCCCGGCCCCAGCCCCGGCCCCGGCCCATGCAGACCCATGTGCTGAACTGGGGAGCACCCCCAGTTCGGTTCTTGCTGGGACCTATGCGGGAGGCTCCCGGCCCAGTTCCTGCCCTGCACAGCCCTGTGCTCACCTGTGGAGTGAAACTATATGGAAAACTAATGTCAGCTGTGGAGACTGCTCTGGGCCCTCCCACTTCTCTCTGTATCTCTCTGTCTCTGTTTCTCTCTGTCAAAATTCAATAAAATAAATCTTAAAAAAAAAAAAAGTCACTGCAAAGCTACAGTACTCAAAATAGTGTGGTACTAGCATAAGGACAGACATCCAGACTGATGGAATAGAACTGAAAGTCCTAAAGTTAACCCTAACATATATGGCTAAACAATTTTCAACAAGAGTGGGAAAGAATGGTCTCTTCAACAAATGGTGCTATGACAAGTGGACAACCACATGCAAAATAACTAATTTGGACCCCTACTTCATTGTATATAAAAAAATTAGCACAAAATGGGTCAATGACCTAAATATAAGAGACAAAACTATAAAACTAGTAGAAGAAAACATAGGGGTAAATCTTTATGACCTCAGATTTAGAAGTGGATTCTTAGATTTGACACCAAAAGCACAGCAACATCAACAACAGCAACAAAAAGATAGACTTCATCCAAATTTAAAACTTCTGTGCATTAGAAGACATTATCAAGAAAATGAAGATAATCTACAGAATAAGAGGAAATATTTGCAAATTACATATTTCATAAGGGTTTAATGTCCAGAATAAAAAACTCTTACAACTGAACAACAAAAATACAAAGAATCAAAATAAAAAAGGGGCAGAAAACAGGAACAGATAGTTTTCCAAAGAAAATATACAAATAGCCAACAAACACATGAAAAGATGGCAGATTAGAAAAATGCAAAGCAAAATCACAAGATGCCACTTCACACTCTCTATAGCAATTAAAGAAAAAAAAAGGAAAAAGAAAGAAAAGAACAAGTGCTGGTGAGTATATAAACAGGAATCCTCCTCCATTGCTGATGGGAATGTAAAATGGTACAGCCGTTGTAAAAAACAGTTTGACTTTTTCCCAAAAAGTAAACATATATTAAGCAAATGACTCAGCAGTTTCACTCCTAGTTATATATATAAAAAAACTAAAAACAAAGACTCAAACAAATACATGTTCACAAATATTCACAACAGCAAAAGTTGGAAGCAATCCAAATGTCCATCAATTGAAGAATGGATAAACGAAATGCGGACATATACATACCATGGTATATTATTCAGCCATAAAAAAGAATGACATACTGATATATGCTACAACTTCAATGACATACTGATAAATGCTACAACTTGAATGAATCTTGAAAACATGCTAAATAAAAGAAGCCAGACACAAAAAGTCAAATATTAAAGGATTCCTTTTATATAAAATATTCAGAATAACCAAACCTATAGAGATAGAAAGCAGGTTAGTGGCTGCCAAAGGCAAGAGGTAGGAGGAAATGGGGTAGTGATTACTGAATGAGTATAGGAGTTCTTCTAGGATAATGAAAAAGTTCTGAATTTACTGAGAGGTGGTCATTGTACAACACTATGAATGTACTAAATGTTACTGAATGGCTAATTACATGTTATGTGAATTTTACTTCAAGAAAAAGGAATAAAAAATAAAATGAAAACCTTCCCAAAGAGTAGTGTAGTAGTAATAGCAATCTGAAATTTACTACTGTAGTAGTAAACTGTAAGAAATGCTAGGACCCAGAGAACAATTCAAAAGAGTTGCAATCTATTTTAGAGTTATACCCTTTTTTTAAGTAAATCTAATGATATGTATATATGTGTCTATGTCTATGTATATACAAGAATAATAAATTGCTTTGGAAAGATATTTGTCTTTTCCAACCATTTTAAATTTCAACACTGAAATGCTTTCTCAGTTCCACAACCATCTAACCACTTTCCCTCAACAAAGATGCCATCGAATATACTTTTTCCCACCCTACTAAGAATCACTACTACAAATAGAAAACAAACATTATGCCATTAAAATATGATTTGACTTTTTAAAATTTAGCTTATACTTTTTAAAGATAAGTGTACTGCATAAAATGAAATACCATGTATAGGCAAAAACCTATGCCACAGAAAATTGCTAATCTCTCTGCTCAAGAAGATGGCCAGTTATCCAAACATAGGTCTTATGTTACAAATCAATATTTTAGCGATATTATACATGGGGATTTCATTTTTCATGCTGTGAATTAGGATAATATCAAATTATGCACTTTCTTCTTTACTACAAAGTTTCCGATTCTCTCCTACAATTGCCTAGTTTTTACCTGTGGGTTTTTGTTTGTTTGTTTTTGTTTTTGTTTTGTTGTTGTTGTTGTGCATTAGAATAAGAAACTCCTGGTGCTTGTCCTGTTCTTCAGCTAAAAAGACCCCAGAGATTTGGACCAGTCTTGTGTTTCCCATCTTATTCCACTATGTGGCACTGAGCACATTTTTGAGTAAAGATCTTGCCGACTTCAGCATCTCCTATTTTGTTCTGCAATGAAACATTAAAGACCAGATCAAAGAAAATATCAGTATAAAGCTGTGAATAAAGAACCTCATCATTTTGAAGTGAATACTAATGATAGTAAATAAAGAACAATTGAAAGCACACTTGCTTTAAAGTCCAAGTGCTCAAAAACACAAACATATATAGCATCCAATTTTATATATAATCATCTCATTTACTAGGTTCATATATATTTTTACATTTCTAGTTATAGCTACTTCTGAAACTTCTATTGATATAAGCCTGGTTTACTTCAGCCTTCAAACAAATATAGTAATTTATCTAGGACAATCATATTCCATTTTTTTCTTTTCACTCATTAAAAGCACATGTGCAAAAAAATGATGCAAAGCATATAGGTCTAATTTGGTATTTCCTTACTTAAAAATAAGGATAGAACAAAATGAAAATGAACTAAAATATGATACTTATTATGCATAGTTATATGCCTGCAATAATAGAACTGTAAAATTAAAAATCATAAAAAATGAGGATATAGCAAGCTGTACATAGCACATAATTTCTCATCTATTTTATACCTTCAGCTATAAACAAATCTACCAGACTAGATAGAGCAAGCATTATCTGTAAGCAATTAAATAACATTACTGAGTTCAGTTGGTATTAGTACCCTATTAATACTAGTGTAGTGAACAAAATTATGCTTCTAAGTAGGGAAGATTTTTATCTGATGATAGGTATACAAAATAAATTTTGTACAAAGATATTTTGGTTAAGACTGCCAAAAATTCTGTTACATAACTAAATAAATGCCTCCTCTAACTAAATTGATGTAAAAATTAAAATAATTTCAACTTGTTTTTAAGATGTAGTTTGATATACTAATGAATACAATAACTGGGTGTTGTTTGTCTGCTCTGAGTGTTCTTTGGAGAATGGGTACCTGAGATGTCTGGACAGGGATGGATTTGAACATTAATAGTTACCATTAGAGAAAATATGAGAATACCTAGATCTTTAACAGTGCAATTCCAAGCACATTTTTTCCTTTATAACTACTGGGAATAGAAAATGTTTGTGTTACTCTGACAATACTGAAATATGGTATTGTTTAACTAAAGTTAGTGCTCAGAAGATAGTGCTTGGGGAAGCCAGATGGCACAGTGGGTTAAGCGCTCACTTTGCAACCCCAGGAACCAAAGATCGAATCCTGGCCCCGGCCCTTGCAGACCCATATGCTGAACTGGGGAGTGCCCCCAGTTCGGTTCTTACTGGGGCGAGACCCTGGCCCAGTTCCTGCCCTGTGCAGCCCCACGCCCACCTGTGGAATCAAACTATGTGGAAAAACCAATCATGTGCAACTGTGGAGACTGTTCTGGGCCCTCCCCCTTCTCTCTGTCTCTGTCTTTGTATATATATATCTCTCTCTCTGTGTCAGAAACAATAAAAATAAATCTTAAAAAAAAAAAAAGAAGATAGTGCTTCATATACACTAACCTGTAAAATCAATATCTTCTTAATTAACTTTAATCTATGTAGAAATCCAAAACAGTGTTAATAATTCACCTAAAGGGAAGACAGAAGTTTTCTATGGGCAGTATCCAAAATAACTAAACTGTTAACCAATGACATAGATCTGATAAAAAGCAAAAATAAGAAAACTCATTTTATTCAAGAGAGAAGCTTACTTTAAAATTCCAAACTTCCCTCAAAACACTGCATTCAGTTTTTACCTATGTAAGCTCTATTAATTCTCTGCATAGGTACAGAATTCATTGAGTCTTTGAATCTGAGCCATGAGAAGAAAACTAGTCACCAAAACAAATTTATGGACTTTTAGCCAAATACATTCATTATCACCATGAAGTTTGTATCATATAAAGACAAAATGTCATCTCAGTGCTAACTAAAGAATCTTTATTTCAAATTTTCATAGAAAGCAGAAAGATTGGATTGATTTTTATATCAATTAAACGTTACTCGTAATTCAAGAAACCAGGCTTTTTTTTTTTTTTTTAAGATAAAAACTAAAACTCTTTTTACTCATAGATTTCTCATGCGGGTCACTTATGAGAAAATTTCCATTATCACCTTTCAAACTACCAGGATTATCACAATTAAAACATTCACTGCAGCTCTCTTTAATCACTGCTGTGCAAGCCGCCTTCAAAGCGCATTAAAACCACTCGAGTCACTGACAGCAGCCAGGGAGGTGGGCAGAAAGACTAGGAAGGATTCCAAGGGATTATAAAATGATTATATCCTATAATCATTTGGCTCTCTTATTAGTATTTGGTGATTAAGAAGAAATATTTCACTGAAGTAGGCAAAGGTGTGACCTCTGGTACAAGAATGTTCACTCATCCAGGAAAAGTAATTCAATGCTAAATAGAAAGGATAAGAGTAACAAACAATTATACATGCTTACTGTGTGCCTGTCTAAGCTCTTTATATGTTATTTATGCATTTCATCCCCACAACAACCCTGTGAGATAGATACTATCAATATCTCTATTTTTACAAATGAGCTAAAAGAGGCACACAGGGGTTACCAGTAAGTAGTTTGTTTAAAGTCACCAGTTGGTAAGAAGTGAAGAGAGATGGTAAAAGATGAGGAAGAGCAATATTAAATATATAATGCTAGAAGTTTAACAATCCCCTTTTAAGAGTGATCTGTATGGATACAGTGTCTGACACATTGCAGATGCTTATCTGAATGAGAGTGCTTAAGAATAAGTGAAATACTTTTTAATACTAGTACATTCCATTACCATTTCTCACTTTGCCCCTAAAAAAGAGGAATGTGGTAAGAACAATCAAGGAACCAATGAAGCTTTCAAAATTCACAAAAACCAAAACACTGAAGTGATGAAAGAGGAAGGAGAAGGTCACTCGAATATTTTAACTATAAACATTATACAGACTCAAAAAGATTCAGCAGGACTCATGAGTTACAATAGCAAAGGTACTTAAGTGAGGTGCATCACTATGATGTGATCCTGGCTTCACGTCTATGAACCCTCCCTCACCCGATGCTACTGAACCTCTGCCCTGGAACAAGAATCCAGCTTTCCAGTCTTCCAGTCTGGGCTCTTCCATACCACCACCTCCACTTCAAGGATAGTGTCTGCCAACCTTGGGCAGAAGGCTTTACTCAGAATCAGTCCCACCCAGAAATCAGAAAAGCTCACTAAAAATACTCTTCTGTTGCGCTTAGGGACATCTGGGTCCCACCAGGCTGAGGCTAGGGTTAGGCCTCCTAGGAGCAGGACAGATATAATACTTCTCTCTGGGTGCACCCAGGCCACAGTGCTCAGATCTCAGAGCTGGCTGGCCCACTCACTCCCAACCAGTCCCACACCAACCCCAGGGCCCTTAGCAGTCCCCCAGGCAGTTGCAGAGCCCACAGCCCAGTTTCAAGGTTAGCGGGTCCACAGCGCTGTCTCAAAGACCTGGGCAGCAGAACCAGACAGGCACGTGCTGTGCCTGCCAATGTCAGGCTGGGCTCTATCCACGCTGCGATTGGCCCCAGATCCCACGGCATCGCAACTTTGCCAAGGGCTTAAAGATTTGCGCTGCAGTCACTAGCCGAGTCTAAATGTGACACAGTGAATGTCCTTCAAGTGTTACCGTCCCAAGCCCAGATTTTTTTTTTTTTTTAATTCGTGTAACTTTTACCTAACCAAAGAGTTAAATTAACTGTGTATATTTAGCGTGTTCCAGTTCTGGCTTGAACTAGGTGCACATTATTTTATGAATGGTCCATTAGCCTTTGATAGCAGGAATCAAATCACATCAACAAAAAAATAAAACAATAGCTTACTACAGGCAGGCATTGTGCCAAGCAACTTGTAAATACAAACTCTGAACCGCAACCCCCATTTTCTATGAGTTACAATCCAACTGGGGCAAAATTTACATACATTAAACATTAAATCGGGAAAGCCGGGACGGCTCAGCGGGTTGAGCGCTCGCTTTGAGGCCACGAGGACCGAGGATCGAATCCCGGCTCCGGCCCAGGCAGGACCCACATGCTGAACTGGGGAGTTCCCACAGTTTGGTTCTCTAGCTGTCTCTGTCTCTGTCTCTCTCTCTATCTGTCAAAAGTAAAATAAAAATAAATATGCACTGAAGATAAAATACTCTCTATAAATATAAAAAGATATAAAAAAAACAAAACAAAAAAAACAAAAAACAAACAAACAAAAAAAACATTAAATCATTATAAATTAGCACAAACCTACAGTAATAGGAGAACTGACAGTAAGTTGGCAAGCTTTCTGCTAACCACCAAAAGAATGGAATGGAATATAAATAGAAACAGAATGAGTCCTGATGGATCAAGGGAAGGAGATATGGAGGGAAGGACTGAGAAAGCTGTAGAAGACAAGGGTATTAAAAGCAGACAGGTGACACCGTCAAAGTCATGTATAGGAAAACTTGACAAGGAAAAGTAGCGTATCTATGGTTACATAATTACTCAATGAGGCCTGAGAGGTCAAAGAGCTGTGACAAAGAACTAGGAATATTAAAATGTTTTTTAATTATTCAACAATCAAGTTACTTGGAAAAGTGATAGTGAAAATTTTGTGAGTTAGGTAAATAGGAGGTTTAACCAGTATTCTTTTTCTCTAGAGCTCTGTCCAAAAGACCTTCCTACCATGACGGAAACGTTCTCTGTGAGCACTATCTACAAGCCAAAATCAGTTTTTAAAGATTTCTTTTTATTGTTTTTGACAGAGAGAGAGTGATACAGAGACAGAGAAAGAGACAGAAGGGGGAGGGCCCAGAACAGTCTCCATAGTTGTACGTCATTGGTTTTTCCACATAGTTTCATTCCACAGGTGGGCGCGGAGCTGCACAGGGCAGGAGCTGGGCCGGGGTCTCACCCCGGTGAGAACTGAACTGGGGACACTCCCCAGTTCAGCATGTGGGTCCCAAAAGCCAGGCCAGGATTCAATCCTCAGTCCCCTGGGCTGCAAAGTGAGCACTTAACCCACTGAGCCATCCTGGCTTCCCAGAAAGCAGTTTTTGAGCACTTGAAATGTGGGTAATGCAACTGAGTAAGTGAATTTTTAATTATTTTGATTATATAATAGTTAATGTCAATTTATTTAACTCATGTTAATTTACATAACCGCAATTACCTGATGGTTGAATGAAACTATTCTAAGTGGTACCTATACGTTCTGTCCTGTGAGCTACATACGGTATTTAAAAGATACCTTCAAAACAAATCAAACAGAACAAGTCTACTGGGGGAAAGAAATCAGGAGTTAAATATTATTTCCAAACTCAAACAAAGGCATGTAAAGTCAAGGAAAAGGAGATTAGCATTTTTTGAATGTCTACCACAGGTCAGGCTAGGTGCTTGCATACATTATTAGTAGCCAGTAGCCTTACTAAGAGATGGGAAAATAGATACTCTGAACCATTTTTATACAGAAAAATATGAAAGGTACTAATTGATCACCAATAAGTATCAGTAGTAAAATCTACTAAAAACTGCAAATAAAACAAAGATTTTTACTTAATTAAATATAATGTATAAACGCAGGGGTGGCGAACCTTTTGGCGATTGAGTGCCAAAGTTTATGAAATAAGAGTATACTCACTCGACTCGTGTGCCAACCCATCGAGTGAGATAGAGGTATCGATTATTTTTATGTCTATAAGAGCATTAACAATAATTTTTTAAATGGTATTCACAGCTCCGTGTGCCGAAATAATTGCTCTGCATGCCACTTTGGGCATGCGTGCCATAGGTTCGCCACCCCCAGCATAAAGACTAATATCAAAACCCAGTAAGCCTCATTTTGTTTATACCATGTCAAGAAAATTTGAAAAACAATGAGAATTTACTATTTTCTCCTTGCATTTCAAAAACAGCTCACAATATTATCTTATTTTTTTAAAGAAATTCATAAGAACTTTGGAAGAAAATAATTCAAGGGAAATCTAAATTTCATGTGAAATAAACATGTGTTTAGCATTGTAATAATTGGGCATGTTTTAAAGCCCTGAAAAAATTTAATCTGCAAGTGCCTAGCACATCTTTCCTCTAAGACTGATCAATAACCATTTTTTGAACCTCAGAATTTTTAGCCATTTTAGTTACATGAGCTTTATGTTCAAATATGATTTTATACTATTTGAAACATGGCAACTCTGTCATTATTGAGTGATGAAAATGTTCTAAAATTGATTGTGGTTATGATTGCACAACTCTGTGAACATACTAAAAACCATTTAATTGAACACTTTGAATGGGTGAATTGCATGATATCTAAATTATATTTCTATAGAACTGTATTTAAAATAAATTGATGTCATGTGAAAAAAATATATTTACTGTATTTTAGTAAATTTCTTCTTTTCCTTGAATATGTGGTATTTCACATGATTGAGTGGTATAGAAATATTACTCTCTTCGCATTTCCCAATATTTCTGTTCCTGATTTTGCTTTATGTAATCTTTAATCCTTTCCTTAAGGGGAAAAAAACAAAAAAACAAACAAACGTGGCTGCTCTGAATATAAGCCCAAAATATTCAGGATACCAACAAGTAATCTTGTTTTACAAAGAATAGAAATTACCCAGTCAGTGCAGTTTAAGAAAATTATACATTTTCCACTAGATGGCACTGGTGTGCAAATAGTATTGCTAGCATGTCTGCACTTCCTCACATCAATAAAATTATGTTACCACATTGTTTTCATTCACTTTGATTGGTCTGGATAAGATAAAGAAAAGTAGAAAGTAACAATAAAGTACCTCCCGCACTTTCTAAGCTTCAGGATAAACAGAGCACACATTTTATAAATGTGGAACGTAATGCAAGGAGAAATTGTCACGATCTTGTGCCAACTCCAGGGTGAGAACCCAGAATCCCTGAGTCTTAGTTGCCATCACACTATATAATATCAAGTGTTCAGGAGTGAATACTATAGTCAAAGAGAGCAAGAAAATAAACTCTATTGTGCCATTGTACACATATTATCTCATTTGATCTCTAAGCTATTAACTCTATATACACATACTATAATATATTATCTCATATAATCCTAACTATACAAGCCCAATCTATTAACTTTAGGAGGGAAGCAGAGTGACCATTTAGTTTAATACTGTATCACTTCAGTAAAGTACAGGGCCCAATACATAAAGATAGTCAAAAACATTTGTTGCATAAGTGCATGGATGACTAAATTAATTAAGCTTGACAACTATCCCCATTTAGTTGGTAATACAATTTCTACTTTAAGGTTGAGGAAATCTAAAGTAACTGTCCAAACTCACACAATTCAGTGACAGAACTGTTTAACACAATCTGACATTTCTTTGCATTATATATTTACATGTAAGATTTCCACAATAAGTTCTCCAAGGTCCAGGGCCATGTCCTTCCTGTGCCGCACTGCATAGCTAGCTGCTTGCAGGGAGCCTGGCACATGTTGTTACACAATAAACAGTATTTCTCTGTTTGAGTTCATTGTAACCCAGGACTTCAACATTCAAGGAGCTCTACTCCTGGACCACTTTCTGGTTTATTTCTTTCACTTCATTCCAATACCAGTGCTAAATCCAGGCCTTCTGGATTCCTGCTAGTTTTCTGTTGACCTCTCCTCAAGGCTCATTAACAAGAAGCTTTAGAAGTCAGTACACATTTTCCACTTTGCTTGTCTCTTATTTCCATAGCTAAGCACTCCATCCTCTCTGCCCTCAACCCCCCAGAGGTGCTGTGGGAGTGAAGTAGATCAGCAGATGGGTTGATTCTTGTTTGGGCTCTGTTACTTTTCTCTCTCTTCAGGCCTCAATTTCCTCGTCTCCGCTTTCTCAACAAATGAGGCTGGAATTAGATGAACTCAAAAGGTTTCTTTTAGTTTTAAGGATTTTCTGCTTTAATTCCATCCTATGATGGTCCTTTATTGAGCTTATGACCAAGGTGGCAAGTTTGAGGGAAGAACTCTTGACCCCTGGTTGTTGTGGGGAGGGGTAGATAAAGCCAATGTTGGAAAAGCCTGGGCACCAGACGAGGCTGTCCTGGCCACAAGGAACTATCATAGATGGCATTGCACACTTGGTGTTTGTGCCTGGGCTCCACGGGGGTTGAAGGCAAGGACTGGGTCAGGCTCCCCCGAGTCGCCAGGGGGCGCTACAGGCTTCTGCCCGGAAGCAGGAAGCCGGCGCGGCCTGACAGTGTCAGACTCTTCCGTTTTCCGGAAACAGAGCGGCGGACCCGCTCCTGCTGGGTTTTCGGCGGTGGCGGCACAGCGGAAACGGACTGAAGGTGGACCAGGCCTGGTTCCCGCGCCCGAGTGGAGCACCATGGACGAAGCAGGCAGCTGTGCGAGTGGCGGAGGCTTCCGCCCCGGCGTGGACAGCCTGGACGAGCCGCCCAACAGCCGCATCTTCCTGGTGATCAGCAAGTACACGACCGAGTCAGTACTGCGGGAGCGCTTCTCACCCTTCGGCGAGATCCAGGATATCTGGATGGTGCGGGACAAGCACACGAAGGAGTCCAAAGGCATCGCCTTCGTCAAGTTCGCTCGCAGCTCGCAGGCCTGTAGGGCCATGGAGGAGATGCACGGCCGGTGCCTCGGCCCCAACGACACCAAGCCTATCAAGGTGCGGGTGCCCGGGTCCGGTTACCCCTCGGGGACGCTAACCGGGGTGCGGGTGGAAATGGGTCTCTCAGGCTTCCCACCCGCAGCTGTATCAGGGTCGAGCAGCACCTGGCATTCTGGGGGCGAGGAGAGAGAAGGGCGCTGGAAAGAGGGTTTCTCGGAACCCGCCGCTAGCCTACATAGGGGTACAGTGTTTGGGGGTGCGGAAAGAATATCAGATCAGGCATTTGCTGCAACTCGGGCTGCAGGGCTGCAATGGCCGGGTGTCCACACACACACACACACACACACACACACACAACACACTCCCACCGTCAGTAATCCAGAACTCTGGATTCCCTGGCCTAACTCTATCTAGCCCTGGCCTACTTTGAGGACTTCTCTGTCCCTTCTCTCTGAGAACACCCCGCCCCGGTTTACCATTATAAAAATTGATAACCGTACTTTCCCTCAGGTAGGTATGGGACTTAACAACATGATAAGAGTACATTAAACTATGGTCGTCTGGTGTTGGGGATTTTACCAGTACCTGACAAAAGTTTTCATGTATATAATATTTGAGTGCAGGTGATTAAAATGGCTATTACATATTCACCACATTTTTGTGATTTTTAAAATAGGTCCTATTTGTGAAGGTATTAGTAGCATTCGTTTTGTTACTGGCACTTTTCTTTGAAAGTAGACCAAAGTAAAGAGCCTGAAGAAGGGCCAAATCGTTGTGATGGTAGTGTAATTGTATTAAATGCTTCTTTGTATACTTAGTTCACCCTGATTTAATTTATACTAAGTTTGTGCCCTTGTCTCTAAAACTGCGGCAACTGACACATGGCAGGAAAAGTAATTTTAAAGGTTGTAACTTAATCTGTGCTTTTAGCACTGTACTGTGCCTGGCACAAAGTGAACCTTAATATATCTTTATTGTTTGTCAGTAGTAGCCAAAATATCATCCCTTAACTTGCTGTGAACTCAATCCAGGGTCTAATTTTGAGAATCTGAGAGTTGCTTAAGCTGTCCTCTGCACCTGTCCTATAGAAATAGTTGCTGTATATGTAATTTTATTGGAATTGTCCACAAAGTTCTCTTTTCCTCAATTTTTGTTTTCATTTACTACAGAAAACTGAGAATTATATAAATATGGACTTTCATAATTGAGTATAGAGATATTTTAGTCTCTGGAGGTCTTATCTTTACCTCCATCTGCAAAAGAGAAGAAGCCTGGGGCTGTATCAGCAACACAGTAGACAGTAGACATTCCTTCTCTTCCCACCCCTAGCCCAGTTCCTGCCCGGTGCAGCCCCGCACCCACCTGTGGAATGAAACTATGTGGAAAAAACAATGATGTACAACTATGGAGACTGGTCTGGGCCCTCCCCCTTCTCTCTGTCTTTGTATCTCTCTCTCTCTCTCTCTCTCTCTCTCAAAAAATTAAAAAATAAAATTGTAAAAACAATTCTTAGATCATGAGCTGTAGAAAAATAGGAAGCTATAATTTGCTGATTTCTGTACTAGATAGTTTTCATCTTCTAATTATGATCTCAGCAGAGAAAGTTTTTATACTTTTGAGTATAACCTAACTACAGAGATCCTAGCAAACAAACAAAAATGCTCCAGATTTGAAACCTATAAAGCCCCTTTCCTTGATTAAATTCCTACAAGAGAAGTAAAATTCCCAACACTGAAATGTACCTTTTCTTTTAGCCACAGAGAAATTATTCCCAAAGATAATTAAAGTTTCAATTCTGTTTTTTACATTTTTGTCCACTCATTTTCAGCCAGAGGGTTGTTTCACTGCATTGTCTAGTAGTCTGGGTTCATTCTTCAGCAGCTACAGCGGCTAGTTTTCACTGGTGTGTAGTTTTTGTTGTTTTTCCAGTATTCTCAATTAAATTAATTCAGCTTTACTTTTTCTCATGTACTTTGCTCTTGTGAATTTCTAGAGAGGATCTAGAAGACAAATTTGAAAATTATAGCACTAAGCCAACATTCAGAAAATATTGTCCAAGTAGAAGTCATCTGTGACCAGCTACATTATCTGGAAGAAAAGGTTAAACATAGGAAATTTAGAAATTTGTGATCTGATGGCACCTCCAATCTCAAATCTTACTTGAGACTCCTTTTTTTTACTCCATATCCTTAAAGCTTCCCTAATTGTATTTCCCTATTGACCATTCATTAGTAACACATCCACTAAACTTTCTAGTGGGTCATAGCTTCATTAATACTGTTACCAGTATCTCATACAGTGCTTGCCATATAGTAGACATATAGTATAGATTTACTGAAACTGGAAATACACTCTAGGGATATATCTGCAGCTGTGTCTTATAAGCAAGGTTCTGCATCTCAGTGACAGCTGTTTTCCAAGTAAACAACCTTTTTCAGCATACCTGAAATCTCATGGCTTTGTAAGTTCTGGATCCATTTAGTTGCTGTCGTATAGTCTAAAATTCTATAGGTCCACTTTTTCTCATTGAATGACATACAGCCCCCCTTTAAAGAAGAAGAAAACCTCACATGCCTTTGTGTGGTGATTTATATTTTATTACATATTTTCAAGTTGTAAAAAAATAAAAGTAGCCATTGAAATTCTTATGCTTATAAAAGTTTTATAAACAAATCCACAATCCTATTTAGAGATTTTAACATTCTTCTGAAATACTATAAAAACCAAAACAATTTTACAGGTTAAATATAAGCAATATTATAAAGCAAATTAAATTCCAAGTGATCTAATGTCAGAGATGGTATTTCAATAAAAACTAAATTGCCATTAGTAGAAAATAGAGCCACAAGTTATTCTGTACATTTTCTTGCACATATCATTTGGATGGTCACTGATATGCTCCAGAGTGTGGTTATGTCACCTTTTTTTAAAGATTAATATTAGAAAATTAAAAATATGACTGTCTTTAACCCAACTATATCAAATATCACATTAAACAAATGGACTAAACACCAGTGAAAAAGCAGAGATTATCAGACAGGGTTAAAAAAAAAAAGACAACTAAGTGCCATTTATGAGAGACACACTTTATAAAGATACAAATTAGTTGAAACTAAAAGGATAGGAACAATTGGCGTGGTCTTCAAGAGGAGTGTTAACAGGTCGGGTATTTTCATGAGAGTAAAAATATCAGTCAAAAAGATATAATCCCTCTTATTTTTGCAGCCAATAATAGAGCTTCAAAATCCATGAAGTATTGATAGAAATAAAAGGAGAGAGATAAATTTATAGTCAGATTTTTACATTCATCATTTGATAGAACAAGTAGACAAAATTAGTAAAGATACGTATCATTTTAATAACATTAATTAACTATAAATTTGTGTTTATTGACCACTATACCCACCAAAACTACAGAGTACATCTTTTTCAGTGCACACACTATGGCTTTTGGTAAACCAAAATTCAAAAGTAAAAATACATTTGGAAAAAACACAGTACAGAGATTGGTACTATTAAAAAAAAAAATTATTGCAATAAGGACTGATGTAAAAAAAAAATATGAGACCCTATCACACTGCATTTAACCTAACAGGAATCTCATACTAATAATGAAGTAAGTATACTTAAGGAATAGGGAAACGGTTAACTGATTTTTATTTTCACATTATTTTGTGGGTTTTGTTTGTGTCAGGTTTTTATTGCTCAGTCCAGATCATCTGGAAGTCACCGAGATGTTGAAGATGAAGAACTTACAAGAATCTTTGTGATGATACCAAAGTCCTACACAGAAGAAGATCTACGGGAAAAATTTAAGGTATTCATGTTTTCTAATCAGGTAGTATCTGTGTTGGCTCATAAAATTGCTTGTACAGTTACTAATTCAGAGGTATTGTTTGAAACTGGTTAGTAGATTGGTGGTCGGAAATTAAATAACTTTAAGTCATCTATTTCAGTCTGGTTTTTATTAAATCTCGGATAAATTAACCTTTTAAATTAAAGATTATAAAGGGCATCAGATATATGGTCATGGAAGGAGAACTGAATGGGTGGTGAACACACAGAGTAACACATAGGTAATGTATTTTAGAAGTATACACCTGGAACCTATATAATGTCACCCCAATAAATTTAACAATTAAAAAAAATAAATCATAAAAAAATAAAGAATATATAAAAACTGGAAAATAGTAATGATGTTATGTTCCCCACAACCACCCTCCCCCAACATCACCTCCCAAGCCCCCAGACTTCATAATGAAAATATAGATTAAAAAATGAAGAATAAAACTCAATTTTAAGTAAGGTGAAGCCAATCTTTAAACTTAGGCTCTATAAATCCAAAGTCAGCTCTTGGTCTTTTAAATTTCAAAGCACCCTCTTACTGCTTCTTCTGTTGCCTCTCATGTAAAGGTGAGTCAGATAAGCCTGAGTGTGTGAGTTATATTATCTGGTAATTTTTACAGGCCTATGATATGTTAACATTGTACTTAGTCACAGAAAAGCATATTCTTTACAGATATTTTGTCCTAAAATTAGGCCTCTGGAGGAGTTACCGTATTTTTTGCTCCATAAGACGCACCTGACCTGCCTGGACCCGCTCTCCTTCCATGCAGTCCCTGCTTTCTGATCTGGCTGCAGGCTTCCCCACGGCATCATTAAGGTCCCCAACATGCACTCTTCTGTGCAGTATTCGCTCCATAAGACGCACACACTTTTCCCTCCACTTTTGGGGATGGGGGAAGTGCATCTTATGGAGCGAAAAATATAGTATATTTCAAGAAAAAAACTATAGTTCTGAACTATAGCAAATGAAATTTGAAGATAATTTTAAATATCTTTTTAGCCATTTACTTTTATATGCAGTGACATACTTTCACAAAAATTAATAAAAAACCATTTTAAAATAATTTTGAGTTCTAATTTTTAGTCCTTTTTCTACTATTCTTCCTAATACTATTAATTGAGTAAGCAACAAGTGAAAAAGAAAAGAAACAAGTAGTAAAAAGTAATTTTCAAAGTTTCTCTGTCCTACCCCAATCAAGAGTTGAATGAAATACTTCAGACATGACAAATACCAGTAATACATATCACATACTTCTACCAATAGTAAAAGTTTTTACCTTATACATAAATTGCTGTCTTTTTCTAAGTGAACAAACATGACATTTTTAACTAGTGATTACGTTGCTAGTTGGTTACATGAGAATTTTATGAAATAAATAATAAATATTAAGAATTTAGATCTCATATTCCAACATTTAAAAAATAAGCATTTACCATATATGTCTCACACAGAGTATTAACTTTCTGAGTGAACTAGTATGTTTTAGAGGTACTTTGGGAGTCTCTCCTTCAGAACATTACTCAACCATTTACTCTTCTGTAAGAAAGCATACAGATCATTACAGCGAATATTTACTGAGTGTTTAGTATGTCCCAGACTCTGTACAAGCGCTTCAGCTATATTGGTTCATATAATCTTTAAAACAATCCTATGAGGTACACATTAGCCCCATTTAATAGATAATGAGACATGCACAGAGAGTATAACTCAAGTACCCAGTTATTAAGTGGCTGAGCCAAGATTTGTATCTAGAAGGTTCAATTCCAGAGCCTCTGCTCTTAACCACTACTGAGCAAAACTTTGGAGCTCTTCAGATCTTGTACAAATTCTTACTCTTCCTCCATAACTTAGGCAAGTTATTTAGTTTCTCTAAGGCTAAGCTTCCTTGTCTGTGAAGTATTGTCAAGGATTGTTGGAACAATAATATATGTAAAGCAAAACTATTAATTTTGACTCCACTAAGATCATTTCTTCTAACTCTCGTAGGTATATGGAGATATCGAGTATTGCAGCATTATTAAGAATAAAGTCACTGGAGAAAGTAAAGGTTTGGGCTATGTTCGATACTTAAAGCCGTCCCAAGCTGCCCAAGCAATAGAAAACTGTGATCGAAGTAAGGATGTATTTATTTAAACATTGTTAAAAACTTTTCTTAAAATTCTAATTATTCTAATTAAGTGAATCTAATACTGGATTTTGCTAATAACTATCTGCTAATTTATTCTTACCAATGAGACTTTATATCACCCTCAGATGAAAATTATTTGGGGGCTGTGACTAAACTTTCATTGAGGCACTATCTTGAAGAGAAATATGAACAACTGCTTAGCTTAGTAAGGAAAAGTGTTGTTGTCATATTTTAGTTATTATTTCTATAGGTTTTGGGGTGGTTTTTTTTACCGGTAAGTATGCATTTTAGAATATTAAGTATTTAAAAATTGACCTACCCTTTCAGGTTTTTTGTTTTGTTTTGTTTTAATTGTTTTTGATAGAAAGAGAGAGATACAGAGACAGAGAGAGAACTGAATTGGAGGAACTCCCCAGTTCAGCACATGGGTCCACACTGGCCGGGGCCAGGACTCAATCCTCGGTCCCCGGCACTGCAAAGTGAGCACTCAACCCACCGAGCCATCCCGGCCTCCCCCCTTGCAAGTTTTTAAAAAAATATATATTATTTATATTAAAAAAGAAACTTAGTAACTTTTCTTTAATATTTGTTTATATTTGACCTATACCCTAAATAGAATTAAGTATGCTAATAAACATGTAGGTTACAAATAGAATTTATACAGTTTGCTAACATAGGGTAAGTAAATATACATTGGGTTAATTTCAAGCTAGTGACATTAATTGGATCTTCTGCTATTGCTGGTATACATAATGGAGAATAAGAATTTTAAAGAAGCCAAGGAGAAGTTTTTATTGTCATACATTTAGTTCTATTGACTTGTAAAAATGAGTTAGAGAATAATTAAATTAGTGGGTTTCAGGATATTATAAAAATATATACATCATGGAAAGAATTGTTAATCAGTAGATTTCTTAGATAACCCTAAGATACACAAAAAAATTTTCTCTCAAGATTCTTCTAAATTTCTCAGTCAGCCAGCTTTACTTGTGTACCTATGGTATACTCATCAATGTATTAAGAGAGGTACAAATATAAAGCAGCTTCAGCATTTAAGGAATTTATAGGTATATTGTGTAACCAAGACCAAATAGGCAAAAAACAGTTAAAGAAACATAGAACTTTTAAAAGGCTCTTTGAAAGCAAGGACTATGTCTTATTTATCTGTCTATTTGAGGTGAAAAACAAGAGCACTGAATGAACATGGGAATGCATTAGAGATAGGATTTACATCTGGTGTAGAGTAGGCGGGACAGAAGGTGAGGGCGGTATTAGCAAAGGCACAAACAGACATGTCTTTGCTTAATACTGTGAAGGCAGCAGTGTGAGTAAAGCATAATATTTCAGTTGAGAAATTACAGGGCAAAGATAACTAGGTACACTGTAAGCATGTGTGGGACGTAATGAAGAGTTCAAGCTTAGTCTTATAGATGGTTTTAGAAAGAAAAATAATAGAACTTGCTTAAGACAGTTGATCTAACCACAGTATTAAGGATAATTTCCAGAGAAAGAATTCACTTTGCTACTTTTATTCTTCATGGAACCACTGAATAATACAATGAAAGCTGTAAACCTTCTCTGTTGAAATATGCCCATTTGCACGTACACACGTAAGCATTTGGTTTAAAATTTCAGAGGGTTCATGGAACCTTCCCACCTTTTGGACTCTTAGTTAAATCCTAGATGTAGAGGCAAAGAGATCATTTTAAGGGTTGTAATTAGTGGAAGAAAATACAAATTAAAAACAGAGGCAGAGAAGTTAGAGTGTAACATATTCTAAGTATGTTTAACAAGAAGAATCTTGATGACAGGTTGACTGTGAAGAAGCCCTTTAGGTGAGGAGACTGGCAGAATGATGATGTCATCTGTCGTTGAGGGAGATTGGAAAGAATAGTATAGAAATACTAATCTTTCACATTTACACTGACCCCTAATTTGGGATTCTTACTGTTTCTCGTTTTCTGTGCCATCTTCCAAAAAGCAAAAAGGTAGGTCTGGTTGTATAGACTTTGTTTTATACAATTATGTCTGCAAAGCTAAGTCAAGCACCAGTAATCAAGTATATTTGTAGGTATGTTAAATTTGCTCTGAAGCTTGAAATTTATGGATTCTTTTTCAGGTTTTAGGGCAATCTTGGCTGAACCCAAAAATAAAGCATCTGAATCCTCAGAACAAGATTATTATAGTAATATGAGACAGGAGACTTTGGGACATGAACCTAGAGTAAATATGTTTCCATTTGGTAAGTGGGCTACTTATTACTTTACACTAATAGATAATATAAGTATATACAACCTTCATTTGAGGTTTAAAAAAATTCTTTTATTAACAGTCTATAAATCTCACTGACTAGAAGTCTAACTAGTGAGTTTTTTTAAAAGAAATTGGTCGTGACTCTTTATGTCCTTATAACATTTATTTTCACTTTTTTCCAATTATCATTTTCTGTAGTTAGTTATGCATGATCTAAATATTAAACTATGCCACTGCCTCTTTTTTGGGTGAGTTTCTACCTCTATGCATCTGACCAAAAAGTATGAAAGACATAAACAGATATCGCCTCAGTATTGAATCCTAAAATTTTATCCCTAAACCGTTGCTTTCAAGTTAGAGCTAGAAAAAGGAGAGGAATGACAGAAGTAGAAGCTAGAAAAAAAGGGGAAATGAGTGATGAAAGTAAGGCCTGTGAATGTTATTTTTCATAACTTTTATTTAGGTTAAACAATTAGCATATTTTGCAGTTTTGCATACTCAACATACTCCTGTGAATTAGATTACACATTTCTGCTTATATTTCTGGGTTGAAGGCTGAGGAGTGGGGAGAGTTGTCTGCTTTCTTATCATTGGTCCCTTCCAGTAGTGCTGATGACTAAGAGCACTCCTTGGTCATTGAAAATATGGGGCTTTTGTTTAATACAATGGACTTAATGAGATCCCATTTTATTTCCTAGTACGTAAAGTGTTAAATGAATTCTTGAATGTATAGAAATTTAAAGAATTATTTTTTTTTATATTGCTGGAGAGCAACAACCTGAATTTTCAAGCTTTGACAAGAATGACAACAGAGGCCAGGAAGCTATCTCCAAACGCCTGTCAGTTGTATCAAGAGTTCCTTTCACTGAAGAGCAGCTTTTTAGCATTTTTGATATAGTGCCAGGATTGGAATATTGTGAAGTTCAACGAGATCCTTATTCAAATTATGGTAAGATAATTTCCATATTATTTTTTTAAATGTGTTTTATTAAAATGACTTTTCTTCAGTGATACTTTGTTAGATATAGTTTGTGTGACAGTTTTATGTTTCTTTTTTTCTCCACTTTAAACTTTTTAATACAATGGTACCTTAATAAATAACCCCCTGGGAATATGTCTTCTTTATACAGAATCATTTATTTTTAAAAACTATTTTAACTCCCACAAAATAGAGCATTTTCCATATTTAGTTGTACAACAAATACCTCAGGATAGAGTTCCTCTCTGTACTCTTGGTTAATGCAAGGTAAAGTTATAAGACCCTTACAGTTTCTTCTTCATTTCTAAGTCTCTTTTCCTTTAGACCTTGAAACTCCTTTCCTTCTTTTCAAGTACCTGATTATCCTACTTCTCTCTCTACTTTTTCCTGTTCTTTTGAACTGTTATGTTAGCTTAATCTATCTTTGTATTTTATTAAAACCTTTTGATTTTTTTTAAAGGCGTTTTTTTGTTTGTTTTGTTTTTAATGGAGGCATTTGTGGCAAATTGGAAAAAGGTTGGCATTCTCTTTTGCATCAGTTTCAGGTGCAAATCTCAACAGTGGCACGTAGCTCTGAGACCTTGGCATATTGTTTATCCTCTCAGCCTTTCTTTCCTCATCTATAGAGTGGGATTATTAATACTTTCTATACTAGGTTAAGATAAGAATTAGAAATAGTATATGTGGGGAAAGCCGGGACGGCTCAGCGGGTTGAGCGCTCGCTTTGAGGCCATGAGGACCGAGGATCGAATCCCGGCTCCGGCCCAGGCAGGACCCACGTGCTGAACTGGGGAGTTCCCACAGTTCGGTTCTCTAACTGTCTCTGTCTCTGTCTCTCTCTCTATCTGTCAAAAAGTAAAATAGAAATAACTATGCACTG